>CAUYQG010106541.1:0-24897 GCA_963574415.1 Tarsius wallacei
TTTTTTTTTTTTTTTTTTTTTTTTTTGAGTTGGAGTCTCACTCTGTCGCCCAGACTGAGTGAGACTCCAACTGAGCCTCGACCTACTGGGCTCCAGCGATCCTTCCGCCTCAGCCTTCCAAGTAGCTGGAATTACAGGCACGTGCTACCACACCTGGCTGATTTTTGATTTATTGTAGAGAGGAGGTCTCACCAAGTTGCCCAGGTGGGTCTCGAACCCGCGGGCTCAGGCAATCCACTCACCTCGGCCTCCCAAAGTGCGGAATTACAGGCTGAGCCACTGAGCCCGGCTAAAATATTTCTCTTTCTAAGTAGTAGGAGCATATATGGGAAAGAGTGGTGATGGTGAGGACCCTTAAAAAAAGAGACCAGATAATGCCAAACTACATAATTGATTACATATAGCAAGCAGCAAATAGGAATGACAGAAAAATCCCTCACATCATGCTGTGAATGGGATAGAAAAGTGTAAAATAAGCTGGGCTCGGTGGCTCAGCCTGTAATCCTGCGCCTTGGGAGGCTGAGGTGAGTGGATTGCCTGAGCCGGTGGGTTCGAGACCCGCCTAGGCAAGCGAGACCTCATCTCTACAATAAATCAAAATATTAGCCGGGCGTGGTAGCACGCGCCTGTAGTTCCAGCTCCTTGGAAGGCCGAGGCGGAAGGATCGCCGGAGCCCAGCAGGTCGAGGCTGCGGCGGCCGGGAGCGGGTACTGCACTCCAGTCTGGGCGACAGGATGAGACTCCAACTCAAAAAAAAAAGAAAAAAAAAGAAAAGTGTCAAATATTAAGAAATAGATGACATGTGGCTCATGAAATTATCAGGAACAAGCAGGCAGACATTCTGTGGATCTGAGAGTTGTATGACAATTCCTTGAATCTAAATTTCCATTACTAAGGATGTAATATTGTAGAACCTACTGTATGGTTAAATAGGTATTCATTTTGTTTTAAAACCTTGTTTTTCTGATGAAATACATATTTTATTGTAAGCAAGAAAAAATACATTTGTGACTACCGAGAAACTGGTTGCTTTGGTCAGTGGCTCTGTGACAATTACATGACTGAGTGGTAAAGACAAACCATGGTGCTCCTTTTGGCCATTAGCTTGGAGCTGCGGAAAAAAAGTTTTGAGTTGTAATTTTCAGAGCATTTGTCATATGCATGCAAGAGCAAAATCCGAAAAAAATGTTTTTGGCAAAACTCAATCGTGTGTGTGTGTGTGTGTGTGCGTGTGCGTGTGTGTGTGTGTGTGTGTGTGTGTTTGGTGGAAGCTTTTTGAGGGAAAAGGCAAATCATGTTTATGCTCAATGAATCATAGGAAAATCTGAAACTCGCATGCCATGGGAGACCTGTGTTATTAGCCCAGCAGTCATGTCAAAGTGAGGTTGTGCACCACTGGCAAGACAACTGATGATGCCAATATCGCTTCCTGCAAGGATGGTGCTCACCCACTGAAGCAGAGACCAGGTTGGGTAATTGTGCCTCACATCTGGGGAGGGCTGCTTAGCTAGTGTTGCAGAATAAGTCTGTCCTTCCTGGAACCGGTTTTCTGTTTGTGTGCTTTTCATTTTTTACTTTTGAGTGCACAAAATACCATTGCTTCTTACAAATCAGTTCAACTTCCCAATGAAAATTTGTACAGTTCAAGCATTTATTTACAAACCCTTACCTCCCAAATACTCAAAATTGTGTGTGTGTGTGTGTGTGTGTGTGTGTGTGTAGAGACAGAGAGACAGAGAGAGAGGCAGATTGAGCTTCAGTTAGTGCTAGTTTTTAACTCATGTTTCTTTTTAGAGTTTAATAATTCAAGTATATTTTCATGTGACAGCAATACAGCCAGTTCTAAGTTTATTATGAAAGTAGTCAAAATTTATAGGAATAATGAGAAAAGTTGTGAATAACCTGAAATCTTGAAGAGTTGGAAAACATATGTCACTTTGTCCTAAAATAGTCAGAGGAATATGGCAAAGCATATGATATCATTACTGCAGGCTCCAATAGTAGCAAATTTACAAGGCATAAAACTTGTAAAACTTGCCTGCATGCTACATGAGTTGGGTCATGATATTTGGTTGTACTTATGTTAACTTCAGATTATTTATCTTATGTAATATATACATTTGTTTAGATGTTGTATTATCATTTCATTTTATTCCACTTATATTTGATCATTATGCAGCTGCAAATGAACCTAAAGCTTAAATTGTTTTTTTTTTTTTTTTTTGAGTTGGAGTCTCACTCTGTCGCCCAGGCTGGAGTGCAATGGCACACTCATGGCCACCACAGCCTTGAGCTGCTGGGCTCAGGCGATCCTCCCGCCTCAGCCTTCCAAGCAGCTGGAACTACAGGCGCGTGCTAATTTTTTTATTTATTGTGGAGATAAGGTCCCACCAAGTTGCCCAGGCTGGTCTCGAACCCACAGGCTCAGGTAATCCACTTGCCTCTACCTCTCAAAGTACTGGGGTGACAGGCTGAGCCAATAAACCCGGCCTGAAGCTTAAATTCTATTGGATGATAAATGAGCCTCAGCTGCATGAGGCTGACAAATCACACTTTGTGAACGATCTGTGTTAGAAAAAATGTGAATGGGCATGTTTTATATGATACAAAATTGTCTTTCCATTAATTAATGGTGGTTGAAACTGATTAACTGGCATGTTGGGGTTAATTTAAGTAATCTTTTGTTTGGTGTATGTTTGAAATTATCCATGGCAACAAAATAAGTATCTGCCATTTAAAACGTATCTGCCATGCGAAATTTTTAAAAAAATCATGTTTTTGCCCTATGTGTATAGAGTATATTTTCACCTGAAGAAATACTGCAGAGAAAGCAACTAACCAAGGAAATATACACTTTAAAAAATATCTCCCTATGTCTGTATTGGTCTTCAGCACTGGAAACACTAAACATTTTAGTTAGAATAAGCAACAGAGGTTTTACCCAGGGAATGGAGTGCCGACGACAGTATTGAAGGATGAGAAGAATTGAAATAAAATCATCTCAATCTCGGTTATCAAGCATCCAGGCTCATCAATAGGCTAGGAAGTTGTTTGTTCACCAAAGCTGTCTCCTCACGCCCACAGAGACTAGGTGCTGGAAATGTTTTGGCGGGCCTCAGTAACCTGCTGACATCTGCATCTATCGAGTCATTCATCCGGTGTATCAAACGGTTTCTGCATTTTAATCTCATATAGGTGTATCTAATTGGTGGAATTTACTATGTCTCCAGAACCCTAGCTGCAAGTGAGTCTGCAAGATGTATTCTGATTTTTCCAGCTGGAAAGAGGGTGGAATGGAAGTGGAAGGCGGCGGTCTACAGTGTCTATAATAACGATGCTAACAAAAATGTCTGAGAAGATAAATGGATATAATAAAAAGAGATGACTTCTGAAGGCCTGAATTGTTCATGCCTAAACCTATCTTTGAGTTTCCCAGAAAGATGAAAAGAATGACTCAGTAAGGAAACATGATTCAATTTGGCAATTTAAAGCAATCACAGGCACACCTGTAGCTTGTATTGCTCCTTGCTTTAACTGTAGGTAAAAGATGCATGAATATTCTTCCTCTCTTCATTCTACAAGGCAATATTTTCGAAGAGATAATGGTTTACTTGCTTGATGAGATTATAAAGCTTAAAAATTTAACAAGTTGCTTTGTCTCATAATGAAGCAATTATAACCTGGGCAAAATATATAGACAAACAGAGAAAAAAGGCCAAACTAAGATGACCCATTGCTGTCAGGCTGGCCTTTTCAGAGTTTTAAGTTGTAAGCTCCTTGGAGTTAAACTTATTATCACTGTATGTTTATAAGCTCATTAACTATAAAAACAATTTTGACATAATAGCTTATCAGTGATAATGTTATAAAATCAGATTTCATTATCATATTTCTTGACAGATTTCTTTTTCCAAGAATAATCTGTATAGAAGTATAAATTACATGAAGGATCCTAAAAACCACACTAGTTTCAGAAAAACACTAGTTTTTCTGAAACAAGTTGCTAGAAAGGATAAATGTATTTATTCATTCATGCTTGCATGCATTCTTTCATTTTTAATTTTTTAATCAATATTTTTTAAAAAATAAACAAGGTCTTACTCTGTTGCCCAGGCTGGAGTGCAGTGGTATGAAAACAGCTCACGTCAGTCTCGAATTCCTGGGCTCAAGTGACCCTCCTGCCTGGGTCCCTGAGTAGCTAGGACTACAGGTGCCCACCATGCCCAGCTAATTTTTGTTTTGTTTTGTTTTTTTGTTGAGGTGGTATCTCCATATATTGCCCAGGCTGGCATGCATGCATTCTTGAAGGAAACGTTTACCAAGTGCTTACTATATGGCAACCTTTATACTAGATGCTGAGTACACACAAGTGGTTAAAAAGATGTAAGATCTGTGCTAATGGAGCTTACAGTTTAACAAAGGAGGCACACAGTGCATAAGGAGACAAAATGTCCATCAGCACAACTCTGAGTAAGGACAGTGGAGAAAATATATTTGGGACAGTGGATGGGGGTGGGGAGCTACTTAAATAGACATGGTTGTTAGAACAGGGCTCACTGAGGGATGACATTTAAATTGAGATCTGATCTATTGGAAGGATCCAATCATTGATGTGTGCATCTTGGCGTGTGCCTATGTTGTGTGTGTGTGGTTTGTACAAGGGGTCAGAATTTGCAGGAACGTGTGGATTTTACTAAAAATGTAATAAAGAATCTGAGCAGAATTTTTAACTAACGTTATCTATATAGATCATTGTTAATGCCCTGGGAATAAATGAGATTACCCAGAAAGACTGTATCAGAAGAAAAAGCACATGGGATCCACAATCAAGACCTGGGAAACTCCAACATCTAGAGATTTGATCGTAGAAAATCAAGCAAGAGAGGCTGAAAGAAATTGCCAGAGAAATTAAAGAAAAAGCGAAAGGGCTTGGTATGAGATGTTTCAAAAATAGATGTTTCAAGAAGCAAAAAGTTATCCGCTTTGGGAATGTTACTTAGACATTGTGCCCTGAGGGCAGAAGAGATAATGACAGTGGGTGGGGTAAAGGGATAAAGCCAGATTGGAACGGAAAGTGCAAAAGTGGAATATATAGTGAAGAGTATTTTGTGGGGAGGGAGGAGTATGGCTATATAAAGAGGAAAGACTCTTTTTTGTTTTGTCTAGTTTTGTTTTGAGAGGCCGGTCTGGAGTCTGACAGGCATAGAATGTGAGCGATTGTTCCAAGGGACAGAACATACATGCAGAAGTCTAAAAGATAATTTAGAATTCATTGTTGAATGATCACATGGGTGAAAAGAATACTCTTTTTTGGAGATGATGCCACAGATCCTCAAATGACTGAAAAACTGATGTTTTCAAGTTATGAAGAGAAATCTATTCAGATTTCCTTAGAGGAGACACATGTATTTATAAGACATACAATATATGATCAGGTGGCCCTGGTGATAGAACTGAAACTCCAATAATAAACACGTTCTGAGTCAAAAGCCTCAATTTTAGAAAAAAATATTCAAAATGCCCTTGGTGCTTACCAAGGTAGGTTTTTGAAATGTATTTTAGCAATGTTCTTTGAGGATCATTCATTCAGTGACAATATCCCATTAGAACTGTGCATTCAAATATCTTTGTGGCCATGAATTGATCAGGTAAGATTAATCCAGTATAAAGCTCATAAGGTTTGTGCTGTTTTAAAGAATACATTCAGCTCTATTCCCTAGAATATTTTCAATCACTCTTTGGGGCAAATAATACTAAATTCTGTACAAACTAAAAGCCTTGGCCATTTGATTTTTGTTTATAAGGACTGCTTTTTAACATTGAGAAATTGCGAAGTCTTTTCTAGAAGCTTATTGCTCTAAATATGTATCATTACATCTTATGCCTACAGACATTAGAATATTATTTATTTTACTTTTGAATATTTTATAACAGGTTGTTCTAGCTACTAAAGCTCAAAATAATTTATAGGGCAGATTACAGATCACTAAAATTTTTTGTGTTATTTGTATTCAAAACTACAAATAACATAAAATCTACATGTATAGATATATTTGGGCAAGATACTATAGAGTATTCTTTCACATGTGTTCATGTTAAGTTTCAGTTTAAAAGAATACCCTTCCATTTTCCAGACTTGCATACCGAAAAGATTATAGCTTGTTCTGACTCCATTTCTTTTCCCCCACTTGAAAAGAACTTGGTTTTAGAAAGTTATTTTTTAATTTTGCATTTGGGGCAAGATTTGACAAACACATCAGATCAATGTTGTTAGACAATTTGAAATCTAGATAATTAGAAAATAATATTTTGTAGTAATCTAACAGTTACTGTCAAGGTATAAAATACTGAGAGTGAGGCAGTTTTCTTAGTTTATGTCCCAGATGAAATTCTTATATGTTTTGTTCAGACATCTAAATAAAAAGGCTATCATAAATCGAACCTAATCTAACTAGTAGTTTCTAGCCTTGACTTAGTCCAGTTCCATATTCACAAGGCAACAGTTGCATTCTTTCCAAGTTAGCTTTGTGGTCCCAGATAGATTAGGTTGCAAGTTTGAGTTCAGAAGATGGCAGCTTGACTGTATTAAAAACATTTACCATGCTCAAGTTGCTTTAAGGCAAGAGAATATATTTTCAAGTGTTTTGTAATCATAGCAATCATGTAAGACAATAGTTGTTTATACCTTCGAGGGGTAAAGATTTTGTAATGGAGCCATACAGGAAAGTCTTCTGACTTGTTTCTTATTATGAGATCTTTGATCACCTCTGATATTACCTCTGGATTAGCCGAATGGAAGCAAATCTGCTTTAGAGAAGGTGAGATGGAATTCCCATCATGGACTGTTGTGGTAATCTCTGAGATAACGCTTCTTGTACTCACTTTTGATTTGAACAATGTAAAAGTGTATCTGGGCTCAATGTAAAAATGTGATAAAGGCATCTTGCCTTAAAAAGGAATTTTAAAATACATTTAAAAACTCAAGGAAGGCAAAGGTTTATATTAAGAATTATTTAATCCTGGAAAAAAAGGAGTCGTATACAAGTGATTATTTTTAATATTTTTAATGCTAATTTTGGTGAATCAGAGCTACCCTCCCACTGAGGACAGAAACAAAATCAATCCTGAGTTTGAAAGTGTTGTGTTATCTTTTGTGAAGTACTTTCAACAGAGAGGATTGGACTATGTTTAAGAAAGGACCAGTAAATAGATGATGCATCTTTCTTCTCTGTATGCATCAATAAATATCTCAACATTTTAAGTATTTACTGCATGCATACAAGATAAATTATTTGAAATTTCTGTTTATATTTAGAATAAATTACCTTTTGGAAAAAAGTAAAATGGTGTAATTTAATGTTAAAACTGTGGCCTCTTGCAAATGTCATACATTAAATTTTAATGAGGAGATTACACCTAGTGGTATAGGAAATGAGATGTCAGGTAGAAACAATTTATTTTTTTATCTCAGTTTGTAAATATGGGAAGATTTTCATCAATTTTGGGGGGAATAATATGACCTGAGTTTTTTTTGTGATCTGACACACACATTTAAAAAGATAGATATGATATATCCAGTCAGCTTTTATTGTTATATATCCTAAACATCTGTAAGTTTTTTTTCAGTGAGGATAAATCTTTGAAAAACCAGGCTAATATCTTTTTTGATTCCAGACTCTCAAGGAACATAGCAAACTCTGCTAATGTGTATTTACTTTATTAAGAGCATCTCAAAGTAATATTAATAATGGTTAAATTTGTTCTCTGTTTTCTCATTTAATTGTTATAACAATTCTGAAAGGTAGGGATTGTAATCTCCATTTTATAGAAAGGGAACACCAGGATTGGAGCAGTTAAGTAAATTGCTCATAGCCACTGGTAAGTGCAGTGAAGGGTGTAGGTACATTGCCAGTCAAAGCCTCACTGTTTTTGGCAACCTGCAAAAGCTTTTTTTGGTTTCTAATTCCCTTGAAATGATATTGTAGACAGAGATAAACATGGAGGAAAGAAAGAAATACAGTGGAGATCCCATAGAGTTGCCTCTCATTTTTCTTGTAGAAGTTATGCTTTCCTTCATTCATTCAATAAATGTTTAATAAGCCCATAATATGTGCACAAAATCTGCTTAATATTCAGGATAGATCAGTGTGAAAGATAGGATACTGGGTAACCCCTTCAGGTCCCCTCCTGCTGTGAGAGTTTTTCTGTCCTCTCAATAAATCCAGCTTTATTTTGAAAAAAAAAAAAAAAAAGAAAGAAAGATGTGATGATGCTTGCCACTCAAGGATCTCAGAAAACAGGCAAGTAAGCAATTATACTGTGAGCACCACAATAGGACAGATCCCAGGGCTCACACTAAGATCAAGGTGCAAGTATAGAAATTATTTCTCTTTTCAGGCAGGCTGGTGACTATTAGAGATTTAGAGCCAGAGATGTCACAGACTTATGGAGTAAGATATTTGACCAAGACATGTGTGATGTTTAATTTTAAGCAGGATGGAGACTGGAACACATAAAATTTTAATAGTGGTTTATCACTGAAGAGACTTGTTCTTGCAAGTGGCAGGTCATCTAAAATACAGAATTTATTAGTTTATTCAATTACAGTCCTAAAGTAAACTGACTTAAGGGGTAGCCTGATGTAGGGACCACATCATGATATCAGTGAGATGAGGTTTCTCTCTCTTGTTTTAGACTCGACTTTCCTGAGACTGGCCCACATAGCTGTAAATTGGTCATAGGTGCTACCTTATATCTTCTCTTGTTCATGTCCTATGGTGGACAGGGGGAGATTGGCTTCCTGAAAGCTCAGACAGAAAACTTGATTTGAGTCATATCATTCTCTATGGGCACCTTTCTGAACTAACTTTTGTGATGAGGGTGAAAAGATATTCTCATTGTTGTAGCTTAGGCCATGGGTCCTATCCGCCAAGAAAGCAATTATATAAGCTTTGTCCAAGATATTTGGGCTGCACTTGGGGTGCTGGATGATTCCTTAAATTAGGTTAACATATTACAATAAAATGGAGTAGCTATAATATTGAAAACAAACATAAAAATTCTCTACAGGAAGTTATTTCTAGATAGTGAAAATATGGGTGATTTGATTTCTTTATATTTGTTTACAGAATAGAGTAAGGGTGAAAGTTTTAGCTGCCATCTGTGAGGAGAATACTTAAGTGATACTTAATCCAACCCAGCATAGGATAATGTCGTGTGGTCAATAAAAGCAAATCAAATGACAGGTTTCCATATATTATAGCATGTCTAGAGTACGGAGTGAAATCCTTCCACTTTGCTTTTGTAATTTTAGAATTGCACTTGGATAAGTCTTCAATTTTAGTAAAGATATTTTGAAACAAACTAGATTATATTCAGAAGAGAGTACTTCAGAAATGTGGAAGTCTAATATGGAAATGAAGAAACAGGGAGAACATCAAAGCCATGTTCCTAACTTTGATCTACTCTCCTGTTTAGGTGTAGACTTACTTTCCATTATCCCCAAGAATAAGGACTCCATGGTGGAAGTTAGAAGTAGACAATGTGGGATATTCAAGATTACACAGGGAATATTTTAAGTCCATGAAGTCTACCATCTGAAGTGTTCGAACAGGGGATGAGTGGGTATCTTTCTCAAATCTATGAAGGTATTCGTGCAGGAAGAAGAAATGCACTAAATTTAAGAGGACTTATAAGATTCCATCTTTCAAAAATTAAATGTCTGGCTAAATGAAACTAATATCTGAATTATTTAACCTTTAAAATAAAGTGTTATTGTTATTATTATCATTGTCTTAAATGTGGCGGCTTGTCTAACTGTTCTAGCAGTTTAGTTATTGAAAAAAGTGTGGTCACAAGTTGCTTTCAGGAAGTGAGGTGATGGTAAATGTTCACTGTATACAACCTGAATTTGCACTGTCTCTCCTGACTGTCTACTCCAGCATAAAACATTACTGTGAATCTAATCAGGGCATGTTTTATTGATGCCTGCATAAACCAAGGACACTGGAAAAAAATGTATGACATGTATGGAATAATGATTAATTATCCTCAGGGCCAAGAAATATCTTGAAAAATCTCAGTAGGAAAACCCCAATGACAATAAGCTTAAGGCAGGAGGCAAAGTTTAATCATTACTTTTAATGCAAAAGACAGGGAGAAAGGCTTCAGACAACAAGTTTCTAGACCGGAAATTAAGGATTGTTATTCTCTTTTCGGAGCTTTGTTTGTTCTAAGTGATTGAAGTAGGCTTGGAGGAGCACATACAATACTTCTGCAATTAAAAGTAGTCTTTATTTTTTGAAAAAATTGTTTGTGTCAGTAAAAATTGAAGTAATTACGTGGGTCACTGCCCATATCCTGTTAGCTATGTTGATCTTAGGATATAAGGCCAAAAATATGAACAGACGAAGAAACTAGTACCAAAGTACATTGGAAGCAAAGGCACACACAAGGAGAATTGTCTCTGAAGACATTGTGTTGTAGGAATGGGTACATATTCAAAGTATGCAAATCAGAGGGCAAAGAAGAAAATACACCATGGCTTGGATGTGTGAAGTGAGTCAAGCAGTAGAATATGATAAATCCTTGGGTCCTCTTCCCCTTAAAAATATGTATAGTACCAAAGTTTCCGGGAACTTGTATTACTTCTTACTACTGCTCCACTCTCCCCCCACCCCCACCCCTTGCAGGGGCTCAGTGAACGTTTGTGAAGTCAGTGCTGAGTTAGTCTTTTGAAAGATGCTGCCTGGGGACTCCATGACCTTTTACTATTAGGAATGGAATCCTAATAGTCTGCTGTCCTTTTTCTGAGACGGTTGTCTTCAAACTGTTCATTTCTTTCTTTCTTTTTTTTGAGTTGGAGTCTCACTCTATCACCCAGGCTGGAGTGCAGGGGCACGCTTACAGCCACCGCAGCCTCTACCTGCTGAGCTCAGGCCATCCTTCCGCCTCAGCCTTCCAAGTAGTTGGAACTACAGGTGCGTGCTACCATACCCAGCTAATTTTTTGATTTATTGCAGGGTCGAGGTCTCGCCTAGTTGCCCAGGCTGGTCTCGAAGCCCTGGTCTCAAGCAATCCTCTCGCCTTGGTCTCACAAAGTGCTAGGATTACAGGCTTGAGCCATCGTGCCCATCCTAAACTGTTCATTTTTTCAAAGCCCCCTTCACCTTTTACACTTCTCTATTAGCCGTATATTTTGTTTCCTATTTCTCTAAGAAAATCAAAATTAGAAGAGAGCTCCTATTAACTCTGACCATCAAGCCCACGAAGGTTCTTCATCTGTCTCCTTACATTCTCTGCTCTTGGCCAAATACAACACAATGCAGTAGTTATGATGTTCATATATCTAGGAAAAATCCTTCCGCGGGTGCACGAGATGCCATCCCCACCTGCTAACTTGGGCGTATCACTCTAGCGATTCTCTTCTCTGAAAATTTGTCTGATTGCTGCTGAGAATGACTGTACACACACACCCAAACACACACACACACACACACACACACACACACACACACACACACACAGTCTCTCTCTCTCTCTCTCTCTCCTGATTTTGTCAGCACAAATTTCTCAGTGTCCTGCCTCGTTTCCTAGATCCCCTTTAAGAGTTAAACTCTTTGGAAGAGTTGTCTGCATTCGCCTTCTGTTTTCTCACGTTTCCTTGGTACTCAGACTTTCATCCTCACCACAACTTTTGTCAATTTCCTACATTGCCAAAGTCAAATGTGAACTCTCGGTTTGCAAGAGCATTTGATGGCCAGCCTCTCTTCACTTCACTTCTCAGACAATACTCTTTCCTTTTAACCTCTCTGGTCACTCTTGTTTTCTTCTGCTGGTTTCTTCCCTTTCTTTCTAGATTCTAAAATTAGAAGCCCTGCCCAGCTCAGTTCTCTGTTTTCTCTTTCTTTCAACTCACTTCCTTGGGGACCTCATACAATCCTATGATTTTAAAACCATTTTTATCATAAGGACTACTAGATGTATCTCCAATCATGCCGTCTTCCTCAATGCCGCATTCATGTATCCAACTGCCTATTCCCCGTCTCCATTTAACGATCTATTATACATCCCAAAACGAATATGATTCGAAGGAAAAAGTCGTCTTCACAGCAGTCCCATGCCGCTGAATGTGCCCGCCATACTCAGCATTTTCCTCTTATCAGTGAATTATTATACCTTTTCTTTGACTTAGGTCTAAATCTCTCTAGTTATCCTTGACTCTTCTATTTCTCCTCTTTAACTCATCGTTTAAATCCTTCCACTTTCACCTTTGAAATACGTTTAGTGGCTGACCCTTTCTTACTGCCTTGAAGAACTACCCCAGTTCAGACCATAAGTAACAGCAGTAACAAAATTCCTGAAAATTTCAGAAGCTTAAAAAAAAAAAGCCAACGTTTATTTCTTGTTCATGCTACGTGTTGCCCTACATGTCTTAGCTGCTCAGACACCCAGGCTGATGGAAGCTCCACCTCCGTCTGTTTCCACCTTTACAGGGGCTTCCCGTCTCTTTCAGAGTGTACCCTAAAGCTCCCCAGTGGTCTAAAAGGCTGTTCACCAACTGAAGGCTAAAGGTAACACCTGGGCAGTATTTCTCAGGCAGCCAAGCTATTCACAGAGGTCCTAATCACTGGTCCTTGCCATTTCTAATCATTTCATAATCATTTGTTATTTGAATGATTTTTTTCTATTTCCATGGAACTCACAGTTTCAGCATTTGGATTTCATACATATGTGCAAATTTCAATTTGTTATTTCAGTTACATTTTAGCTTTACTCAAATTCATGTTCAGAAATAATGTGCATGATCTTTAGCTAGCAAGTGATTTAGAAAAACACAGAAAGAAAGCTAATTGATGTGTGAATTGTTTTTTGTGATTGTTTGTTTGTAGAGCTCCTGTAAAAAAAAAAAGGCAATGCTGATGAAAAAGCCATGATTTCAACTTTGCTATAAAATGGTCTCTACTAAAAAGATTTAGTGTTGGTGAGAAGGCATGAATGTGTGAAAGTCATTGTGAAAAAACGTTAGGGCAGAATAACCAATTGGGTTATGAAAGAGCAGTTTGACAGGAAGGAGTTACAGACTGCAGGCTGGGAAACAGTCTTCATTCAGTTTGATGCACTGGTTAATTTATGAAGCATAACGTTTCCGTATGTGCCATTAAATGCCATTAGGTAGGGTATATAAATCCATTGAATTGAAAACTTGTATTCTTGCCTAATGAAAGACTGAATCACCACAAATTGGCAGTGAAAAGTTAAAAAAAAAAAGGTTTTTCTTTGGAGTTTCTCTTTCCTTCTCATTCTGCTCATTTGGTGAATGGCTCTTCTCCTAAACTCCATGCAGGCTCAAACGGGATTCAAGGTATACCTGCCACTCTCCCAAAGAGTGTGGGCCCTTGACACAAGTTGGGCCAGAGTGCTTTCCCTGGGCTTTCTAAGAAGGACAAAAGGAAGATGTTCCCTTTTCTTAGGTAGTGAAATTGAGTGAGTCCAAGAAATGCTATTGGCATGTTTACAGCCTTGCTGTGACGGCTAATCTTGAAAATAACATTGATACATGGAAGGAGAGGGGAAAAGAAAAACAAAGGTGGAAATTTAGAGGCATTTCAAGCTTATGTTCCAGGTGTTCCTGAAAACTACTCTCTCCCTGACCTCCTACCATTGCGTTACATGAATAAATTTATTCCTCATTTTTTTTCTTTTTGTTTAAGTTCGTTTGTGTCTGAATTTTGTCGTTTTTAACCTATTGTGAATTATGCAAATAAAACATCATACAGATTTAGAATGGTTATAACTGTTTTAAAATGATTAAATAATGAGAAATAGATAAATTATTTTAAGGATTTTAAGTTTGATAGAACTCATCTTGTTGCACAACTTCTTATAGGAGAAAAATAACTTTTCCTTGATATTGAGTAACCTGCTTGAGAGAGTGAACAAATATATCTTATTTCAGGCTTAGAAAGAAAAATGTATTTGTCAATTCAGCACTTGCTTGCTAGAAAACATTACATTATTGTAATTAAAGATTTTTATGAGTAGAGGCAGGAGTAGCTCTTATTTGTTTCATTTCATAAATAAAATAGGAAACAAAATCCAAATGGCTCTCTTAATTTTATTCTGAGTTTAAACTTGAGGGTATTTTTTAACTTTTAATGTGAAAAGATGGCATTTTATGGCTAGAGTAGAAAATTAGCAATATGTTTATCCCTCTAAACTATTAATAAAGACAATGGGACAGCCCGAGAAAAATTAGACATCACATCCCATAACGCTGTTACATTTATTTACACTTATTTAAATAAATGTACTTTACTAGTAATTATAGTTAGAAAAAACCCACTATCCTTTGTGTTCTGTTGTAATCCATATTTTATTCCTACACACAGTTTTGCTATTTTTTCCAACAGCCCCTTGAAAATGTAAAACCTCTCTATTATAATTTGTATCTACTGTAGATCCAAGAAATTTTAAAACCTGTTATAATTGTCATTATTGAGATAAACAGAGGATAAGTAGAGAGGCTGATAATCTACAACTTAATCTTGGGTAGTAAGTACTGAAGGGAACCATTTAAGCCTTTGATTCATCATGATCGACTTAGTCCAAATTCGTTTTAAAAATATATTAGATTATTTCCTTGGAAGTCCAGTGGGAGGAAAGTTGGATTCAGAATTATGAAGGGTATTGTCATGACTCTCTCTCTTGATCACTCTTTTCCCATCCTGCAGCGGCTTCCTGGCTGAGTTACTGTCTTGAGTAAAAACTCTACATCTTGTAACAAAATTGCTTCTGTAAGCTTCAGGCTTACAAAGTTGTTAAACGCTGAACCCCAAGGGAAAACATAACTGAAAATTATCAGGGAATATTCTCATTGGCCAAACTTGAGTCACCTGCTGGATGCTTCGGCAGAACTAAGAATAGTCATCCTTCGGTATCCCTGAGGGTTGATTCCAAGAAACCTAAGGACACCAAAATGCAAGGATGTTCAAGTCCCTTATAAAAAAAAAGATATGGCATTTGCATATAACCTATGTGCATCCTCCTGTCAGCGTAGTTTAAATTATCTCTAGATTATTTATAATACCTAATACAATGTAAATGTGATGTAAATATTTATTATACCATATTGGTTTTTTAAAATTTTATGTTATTTTAAATTATTGTATTGTTATTTTTCTTCTTTTTGTCTGAATATTTTCAATCTGCGGCTGGTAGGGCCCTGCGAGTGGGAAGCTGGCCGATGGTTATGGCTCGCTCCTGTGGCTGAGTTCTATCCCTGGATAATTTACACTTTGCTTGGCAGGGAACCAAGGGCCACTGAAGGCAAGAAATTGACATGATCGAGTCTATGCTTAAAAAATATTAATTCAATATTTTGTCAGGGGAAAAGAGAGAGAAAAATATTAGAAAGCTATTTTCTCTTTCTTCCTTCCTTCCTTCCTTTCTTTTTTTGTTGGAGTCTCACTCTGTTGCCCAGACTGGAGTGCAGTGGCCGCTCCCGGCCACCGCAGCCTCGACCTGCTGGGCTCCGGCGATCCTTCCGCCTCAGCCTTCCGAGTAGCCGAAATTACAGGCATGCGCTACCATGCCCAGCTGATTTTTTGATTTATTGTAGAGATGAGGTCTCGTCAAGTTGCCCAGGCGGGTCTCGAACCCGCGGGCTCAGGCAATCCACTCACCTCAGCCTCCCAAAGCACGGGATTACAGGCTGAGCCACCGAGCCCGGCTTAGACTGTTCATTAAACAAAACATTGCTAAGCATTAAAAGTCAACTGTTGGCACATAAAACTTCCTCCTAATTGCCGATTCTTACCCTGATATGGTGCCATATCTTTTGACCAAAGAGTCTCCGTTCCATACTGAGTTTCATCATATAAAAATTTAACTTCCGTGGCCCCAGCATCTTCTGCATTCTGAATTAATTCCTAACAATGAAATATTCCAAGAAAAGTATGTTAATAATATGGTAAACTATTACCCATGTTTTATTTATCTACCATATTTAAAAAGTAAACATATTTAAGTAAAGGAAACCCATGATGTGCATCATTACTTTTAAGATCTGGTGAGCTTACTCTGAGAGTAACTGTAATCCAAATACATGTAAGAGTGTGACTGAAAATCCTTCTCCAATTACACACACCTAAGATTCATCTCCCAACTTGCTATCGCTTGGTTACAGCTCTCCTATTGGCTCAGGAGTCTCTGGGTTATTGCTCTCCTATTGGCTCAGGAGTCTCTGGGCTATTGCTCTCCTATTGGCTCAGGAGTCTACAGGCTACAGCTCTTCCATTGGTTCAGGAGTCTATTGGTTATGACTCTCCTACAGGCTCAGGAGTCTCTGGGTTATGGCTCTCCTACTGGTTCAGGAGTCCCTGGGCTGCAACTCTCCTGTTGGCTCAGGAGTCTACTTATTCCGGTTCTCTTATTGGCCTCTAAATACAAATCCTGGGACCATTTAAATTCTGTCTCTTATTCACAATCTACTCAAAGCTTTGTTCAAAAGAAATTACTCCATTTCCAAAAGCTGCACATCCTGCTGGCCATGGGAGGTATCTCACGCTTGAGCAGTTAGCAAAAACAGACCTTTACTTATTTCTCATTTGCTCACCCACTTACCTTCTCTGAGAAAGCAACGACACCAAGTGGCAGCACCCCATATGTGCCCTTCCACAGGCTGCTCTTGAGAGCCTGAGTCACCAGCCCGCCTTTCTCCTCCACTAGGCTGTGGCTTCCTGCTACTTGTCTGGTGGTGCTGGGGGACAAGGGCGTGGCCACGCCCCTAGGACACAGAATGAAAAGGGCAAACGGCAAGAACTGCCTCTAAATGTCTGGTCCTGGCCACTCAACCACTTTGGGGCACCCACCAGAACCAAACTGGGCTCTGGACAAGCTGAAGTCGGGTTCGTCTCCCAGGTCCAACCCCATCGTCATCGACAAAAAACTTGAAGTGAACTCCAGAGATGTTATGCCTAGCTTATTGTGGACCTTGTCTAAGGTAGGGGGAAAATCAACAGATGGTCATTTCCTGAAGGAACTCTTAGACCAAACCAAATGAAGAGGTTCCGTTTTAGATGGAGGGGTCTTTGGAAACACAAGAAAGCGTCTTACATTCGTAAACTCAAGAATGTCTACTTTTGGGGGGAAGTGCTTTTCTGCTTCCCTAAAGCCCTGGACCACTAAACTGGACGTGGGATGGGCAGCAGACAAAGGAGTTCATGTGGACACTGCAGCCATTCCTATAGCAACGCCCTCATCTGAATAGGGGGCAAAACGTCCATACTAACAGAACCACTGGAAGGAGACTGAGGGTGTCACCGAACTGAAAGCTCATCTCTCGCTCAGGGTTCCAGTTCCTACAGTGCATCCGAGGCCGAGGTGTCACATCCACCAGCTGTGCCAGCCCAAGCACCACCAGTTCTGCCACCCCTTCTGCTGCCTCCCCGTCAGCATCATCAGCATCATCACTAATTACTCCTGTTGGCGCAACTGCCTATTTCTCATAGAAGTTTTAATTTTTTAAGCCCCACACAGTCTAACAGAATACCTAAAAATTAGTTATCTTATTTACATCTGGATATTAGGATAATAAAAGCAGGGAAATAAGAATTAAATTCTTATTTAAATAGTAAAACAGTAAAACACAATGTTAACTTGCCAAATGATAGCATTTTAGGATTGGGATCTTGTTTTCATCCAGATGTCTATTTGTGATGTATGTGTATTTTAGGAACAGAAGTGGAGAAAGCTGAAGATAAAATCCAGCATCCCGGATTCCAGTCATCGTTCACAACTTGAACAAAAAAAAAATGGACAGCTCTATCCCTAGGCTGTAATCCTCAGAGACTGCTTTCAAACTGAATCTGAGAAGAGCAATAAAAAGTTTTGCATTTGTCCTTGGGCAAGTCACAAAAACCTCTGGTACCTGTGTCAGCAACATTGTAAAAGGTGGTGGTCCAGGACTGGGTAACTTCTAATTTTCCTATCACATTTAAACAGCTGAATTCTACTGAAATATATGCAGAACAAAGATTATACAGAACTGGCCACAGGACTAAAGGCCAGCCATGTGCCAGAAACCGTGCTCCCACACCTGCCCCATCTCTCAGGGAGGATACCACTCCATCCCTTTCCAACAGATAAGAACCTACGCCTGTCACCAACTAAATCTTCGAGTTTGTAATATTCACCTCTTCTGTCCCCAAACAGCCCCATAACCAGACTCTTCCGGTCCTCCCTTTCCTAATGAGTCAACATAACCGCTTTCAAACTTGCCTTCTGGGAACCACCCAGGCTCCTTCTGAAAGATGGGTGGAAAGTGCTCTCATCTCCCACCTTGTCACAATCACTTACAACACAGCAATCCTCAACCAGTGCCTATCGAAGTGATCCAGAGCCTGTCCTGATTCTCTAAGTTTTCCATCTAAACTAGAAAAGACAACAATGGCTAAGGCACTGAAGGTCATCACCTCGAGTTAAGGAAACGAGAAGGAAAATGCATGACTCTCTACTTTTACAATCAGGGACGTCTCTTACAAGCTTAAGCATAGAAACTAATTGCTGTAATATCGTCCACTATTGATTTCTTTTATGGCTGTTCAGTTTGGGGTTCTGTTTTTAAACGAGCATATTTAAACTAAAAAAAATAAAATAACGATCCTTTTTAATAAACCCTCTCACAAAAGCCAGCCTCTAGGCCCAAGGGGTCAAGTGGGCACATGCTTGGGGCCTCGCTTGCAGCTTTTGTGTTCGTCTGTGTGGATGGCTGGTGTGTGATGCTCCTGCCCAGTGTTCTGCACAGAACATTCTGGAGCGACACTAAGCTCGAAGACAGCACATTCAGCTTTCATGTGCTCCTTGCCCTAGAAACCCCAAAGATGTATACCGACTCCAGACTCAAACCCATCCCATCCAGCTATACACCACAGCGCAGAGGTGTATAAATATAGCCATTCAAATCTAGATGAAATTATGAAAGTTTGAACACAAACAGAACTTCTAAGTATCCGGATTTCATCTCACTTTTACCAAAGTCAATCACACATAAACACAATGCATGTCTTACCTTAAGAATCTGTCCTCCTTCAGGGTATCTTCTCAAAATGTCCTTGAGAAAATCAACAAGTGGTGGAGTGGTTTGACCAAATCGACCTAAAACGTGGAACACACTTTAATTGATTTGGAGAAATAGGCCATGACCCACCACCAACGTGCAATCTGGTTCCAAGCCATAGTAAGACTACACAAGGCCCAGCTGCAGACATGGCAATGCAGCACCCGGTGCAAAAACCCACCTGACAGATCAGGTGGCAGAAAGACAGCTGACATCGCTTATCACATCTCAAGAGTTTTAACTGAACTACAAATTATGTTTCAAAAGTGTTCAAAAGTACACTATCACAAAAGATCATTACTTCAAAAACAAAGAGCAGGGCAGGGCAGTGGAGGGGGAGTATTGCTATTTTCCAAAGCAAATAAAATAAACAGTGCTGTTTAGTGGTTGCTTTGCCATTAAATAAGCCAGAGAGAATGGCCGGTGATCACATTCTTAACATCCACAGACTCAGCCTGCGTCCTGGCTGGCTGTTCTGACAGCAGTCACTGTCTCAACGGCTGTCCAGCTCAGCACTCTTAAGCCTCCCTAGACTAAAAGTTCTTACACCAGCTGATCAGGTCACCTTCAGACAGGCAAGAGGTGGCTGGAGGGAGAGTAAGGAGAAGAGGAAATATTCCTCACATGCACAGGATTTCTTAAATCCGCAGGTAAGTAAGAAGAAACCTGTGCTTATAAAAACCAAACCATCATCTCAATGTATTTGCATTATTTCATTACTGTCCACCAAGCCCAAGCCCAACAAGATGTTCCCATAGACTTCTTTCGACTCCTTCTAACTCAGCTAGCTACCTGCTTTGTCTCCTCTGGCCCTGACACCCCTCACTGCACCCCAATGCTATCTGCTTCATTTCACTTGCAAAACATCATCTTTTTAAAAACCAGTTGGTTGAGACATGATTGACACAGAAAAAGCTGCAGATTTTTAACGCTACACCTTGATGCGTTTAGAGGTGAGTATGTGCCATGAAACCATCCTCACCACCACCAGTGCCATCAATGCATCCATCCCCTGCACAAGTGTCTTCCTGTCCTCTTCGATGTGGTGGCAAGATGTGTTGACCTTTTGTGGTAAGAGCACTTAATATATCTACTCCCCTCTTAACAAATTTTTAAGTGTATAACACAGTACTCTTAATCACGGGTCCCATATGTACAGCACATCTCCAGATCTTACTGATTCTGTGCAACTTGGTGCCTATGACCAAAACTCCCCCCGTCTTCCTCCTTCTCCCTGACAACCACCATTCTACTCTCTGCTTCTCTGTGAAAAATTTAGTCTTTTTTCAACTAAACATGGCATATACTTCTAATAATGTCAATATTATACCTCCCCCTTTTAAGCCTTTTGATTGGAGGTTTACAAAAAGATGACAATTATCGGAAGTCAGATCTCCAATCTTGATCCAGTCAGGTAACTGAAAAAAAGAAAAAAAAATGCATGAAAAGCAATATAATCCTTAACACTGCAAGTTCAAAACTTTACCTCCAATGTTTTTCATGTAAGAAGCAATACATGTTAGCTATTCTTTCTGACCACCTTTCTTATCAGGAAGTAAATTGCTGTAGAGAAGGGAATATTCCAGAGAACAGAAATATGGTCAAAGGTTATTTAAAAGTTAAATGATTCTAAGGATTTTTCCTTTATGGCTCTAAGAATTTTTTTAATGGTTCTAAGCAACAGATAAAAATACACATACTTCTGCTTTAATATAACCCAAGTTTTTAAATGATGAATCAAGATTGTTAACATAAACAAGATTATTCTTTTGGTCAGCATTTCTAACAGGGCTCCATGAGACTCCAGAAGATATTAGAGGACAAAAAAATTCTATTTTTAAATTCATTGGAAGAAGTTGGTTTTTAGGACACTGAACATATTAACATATATATATATAGAGAGAGAGAGAGAGCAGTCTTTTTAGAAAGGGTTACCTTACCCTAAGTAGCAGGTCCCCATGTTAGCAGCATTTCTTTTATTTTCCAAGAGCATCCCTAGGACAGCATCACGTGACACACTTTGGAAAACACGGCTACAGATGAAGCCCCCCAAAAAAGGCGTGACATGGAAGGAAGGGACAGAGGAGCCCTCCCGCCTCTGAGCTGCTCTCATCTCCAACTTTCCTGAAACCCACTTTCCAGAAAACTGCCTTAGTGTCTGCCTTCCTTTTGGTGACTTTTCTTTCTGTCATGAAGGCAGAGCACAACAGTGTTACTGTGACCCGCGGGAGCAGGGTAACAGAGTTACTTTTTTGAAAAAATAAAAGTAAAAATCCAAAGCCACATCCACCTTCCTCCCCTCGGGGTCCATCCCTGAGTGTCCCCACGGAGTGACCTCTTGCAGGTCAACAATCTGCAAAACATGATTCCACCACCCACCAGAAGGACCACCTTTCTGACTGGCACCCATCAGCAGGGCATGAGGGACTTCCTTTACCATCTCAAAATGCAACATTCCTGATGACCCACCACACGATACCCTCCAAGCTGCTTGAAACTCAACCCATCAATCAAAGGGCAAGCCCCACTAGAGCTCCTTCCACAGGGATCTCCATCTCGATCAGGAGTCTCAGGGAACAGCGTCACCTTCTACCGGGAACCTCGGGTGGAAAGGGCCGGGAGCACATCTCTCTCTCCCCAAGCCACATATCCCATGAATCTCTCAGCCCCAGCAAGTTCACCCTCCAATCTCCCTCAAGTCTCACTTGCTCTGCTGCATTTCCAATCATACAGACGCTCAACATCTCCTGGAAGACCAGTGCTCACAAAAAAATTCAGGCACAACCCAAATTCTGTGACATATTAATGCGTGGACTATTACACAGCAAAGAAACACGAATTAACTGAACTACACACAAATGTGGATGAATACTAACGTACTATTGAGTGAAATAAGCTAGCTCCAAGTTGCTACATACAGAATAATAAGCTTCTCGTAAAGTTTACAACTACACATAAACAGTATATTGTTTGGGATATAGTTAGGCTATACACACACATACCCACACACATACACAAACATAACATATCTGTACACACCTATATAGACACACAGGCACACACTTACAGAACTAAAACCACCAAAAGACAGCAGGGTGACAGCACCAAGGGGTATGGGAAGGGAGACTGAGGTGTGTGCTGGGGAGAGGAGACACAGAGGCCAACAGTGACCAAGTCCTTGTTCTCTGGGTGGAGAACATCACCACAGACGACCACCTGTTGTTAGTCAAATAGTAAAAGACAGCTGTGCATGAGCCAAGGATGACACGCCCAGTCAGCACAGCTACGGAACACTGAGAGGAAGAAGGCAGGAAGGAAGTCTTTAATGCAGGAAGACGTTTCCAGGCCTTAAAGCAGATCTGAGGAAGAAGACAACTCCAGTCACACACTGAGTAAACCACCCAGCAAAACTATGTCCATACAGGGGGCTGGTGGGTGTGGTGATCCTTGCCTTTGAACACCGTATCCTTTGATCACTGTGTCTGTGGCCTATCTACAGGGACATGATCCTCTGAATGAGCACCCAGCAGCTCTGGCCCCCTCGCAGTGCAATCTCCTCCCTTCCTCTGCGCCGGTCAAGAGCTGGGCGTTTGTGGTCTGTGTCCCTTTCCGGATCCCAAATCACTCCAACAAGCAAGGTCACATTGGTCCTATTCATCTCCACAGGCGATCTTCAAAGTTGCCCATTTTTGTTTTTAAAACAGGATGATTATAAAGTAACCTGGGTCTCTGCCCATGCCAACCTAACCTCCCTTACAACCTCAGAGGTGCTCATCTTCATCTACAAGGAACGGAGACTCTCTCCAAATTACTAAGCAAACAACAAGCCTTGGCCTCAGTCTGGATTGCCAACATGCTTTCCTCATTCAGCTTTTGAGGACCTGGGAGATGCCCAGAGCTGGAGGTGGAGACTGGCCTTTGTGACCAATTCAAAGACAGAAAAGTCAAGTAATAATTTGGACTTCCTGGTGTGAGGCCTAAACACATCTGTCATGGAGGTGAACAGCTCAGGAAGAGGCAAGCAGTCTCTCCAGGGACCAGAGGCAGAGGGAGGCACCACCACGTCCAGGTCAGCCAAAGCCAGAGACTCAGAGAAAGAGCACGGTGGCACCTATAAAGACAGAAGCCCGGGGCCTCCTGCGACATCCACACCAAGCAGCCAGCGAGGGACAAGCAGCTGTGGCAGCTGTCCTTCCTGCCCATCCGAGGCATCCGAATTCTCACCATGCAACTCGGAAAGGCTCTGAGCAGCATGGTGAGTTACAAAGGAAAAGAGAGTCCACCTCTGCGTAGGAGCCTGTCTGATGGCACCGCCTGGCATGACAAGTCAGCAGGTCAGCGGAGGTGAGCACACCCTCTCTGAGTCAGGAGAGACCCATCACACAACGTGTTTTCTGCTGAGCGTCTGAAGTTAATGCTAACGGTTTCAGTCCTTCCTCCGTCTTAAAGAGCTTTACATCCCACTTTCATTTGTCTCCAACTGACACCCTGGCAGAAAAAGAAACAAGTCCACGGACAGGGCTAGTTCAATCCTGGCCTGCCCCTCCATCACTCTGATTCCTGGGCGCTCTCATGTGACCAGTGACAGCTAACGCGGCACTCCCCCGACTGCCTAGAGGGCCCTCACATGTGAACACGCTGCTGGCACGCAGTGGGTGGCATGGCACCTGCTCCAGACACAGCCCCACACCCGGACCCATGTCTGGAACACAGTGAGCTGCTGCACGAATGGTTACCACACTCCCAACACGTGTCCCGACTTCAGCATCAGCCACTTCCCAGGAGTTGGCCTCTAGTCCCAGACTTGAAGCTGCCTGAAGAGTCGCGACCCAGTAGAGACTAGAACTGGCTAAAACTCGTGCTATCCCATCATATTAGGAATAGGAAAGCAGGCCTGACATGGGAATTATGTAGGCCTGTTACACCCACACAGGCAGGGCAGGAGGCAGGAGCTAGGGCACCCTCCCCTCCGGTTCCTGCGCTTCCCTAGGCGATTCCTTATGTCTCACCAACACTAAGCACAGGGAGAAGCAAACTGATCGCCACACTCCCCCAAGCCAGCTCTCCCGACCTTGTCTATCTCATTTCCTCATCTGACCCAGGCTTGCCAACATCTTCAACAAGACCCTGCTACCTTACTCTACATACATACCCATCGCTTTGACCCACCCCACATCCATTTGGTAACAAGCTGCCACAGTTCTGCCTTTTACAAAGTCTCCTTCCCTCGCCTTTCAGTCTCACCTTGACTCAGTCTAACCCTCATGACTTCATACAGGACACAAGTATCCTACCTGGCCCCCTTTGGCCCACCCACCCAACCTCAAGCAGTCTACATATACTGCCACACGCGCCATCCCACATCCATGCTTTGCACAGACACCTGCAAACACACTTCTAATGACAAGACTGAGGCACAGCCGAGCCTTTGCGTGTGACTGCATGTAGGGGAAAAGATGACAAAGTAGAACCATGCCTCCCCTCCAAGCCCGACTGAATCCACTCAAATCACGATGATGAGGTGACCTTCACGAGGCAGGGAGTCAACACCCTCATTAAAGCAGCTGGTACCTTCTTAGCCTGGCCTGTTTGCCAAAGCCTCAGCCAAAGTCACTCCTTTGGGAGTGTGGGGGCTGGGGCCTGCCTCCCCCTCCTCCACCACCACCTAGCTGAGAGGCAGTGGAGGCAAAGAAAGAACCTGAGAGTCTGATGAGGACATGGGTTTAGTCTTTTACAACATGCTCTATAAAAAGAGAGCTCTTTTAAAAAGTAAAAATAAA
>CAUYQG010106542.1:0-49206 GCA_963574415.1 Tarsius wallacei
CAACTTGGCGAGCCCTCATCTCTACAATAAATCCAGAACAATTAGCCAGGCATGGGAGCGCGCGCCTGGAGGTCCAGCGACTTGGAAGGCTGAGGCAGAAGGATCGCCGGATGCCAGCATGTTGTGGCTGCGGTGGCCGGGAGCAGCCACTGCACTCCAGTCTGGGCGCCAGTGTGAGACTCCAACTCAAAAAAAAAAAAAAAAAAAAAGACAGTAATAATCATTAGATTTCTCTCTGTGCTTGAGAACCCTTATCTTTTCCCTTGCTATATCCTCTCTGCTATCCATTATGTCTTCAAGTTTCTGATTAACAACACAACCTCCTTGTTCATGTCTTAACTTAGCATGAATGAGTATAAAATACTATAAGGACTGCCTAGTCTCGGTTTCTTTTTACTCTTTTTTTTCTTCTTTTCACTGTTTGCTTTTTTGGAATGCTACAACCCCTAAATCTACACACCCAAGTCACAGTAGGAGGTAATTTCTAAATAAATTCAACATTAGAACTTCGGCTTTCCAATAAGTTATTTTCCATGTTTGCTGTGCTTTTCCCTTTGCCTGTCCTGTCTTTGTGTACAGTGTAGGTTTGATTTCTAAGGTTCATATTGGAAGTTACTCCTTTGGGTTTTTTCCTTGGCATTTTCAAAGGCAGGAAAGAATTTCTCACCTCTGCAGTTCTCCTCTGCTGCAGGTAAAGAATTTAGCAGCTATGGGGGTGATAATTAGAGCCAGTAATAATTTGACTGACCTACTCTAGGCACTAAATTTTACAGTAAATCTCTCTTCCATGTCATAAGATAGTTCTTTAACTCTTTACATATGTGGTTTAAAATATCTACTGTGTGTCAAAGTCACTGATAAGGTGATTTAGCCCAGGACATCTGCGTGAATATTGCCCCTACAGATTTGTGTGGGTGAGCTGCAGATTGTCTGGCAAAAGTTATTTTGAAAGACTTTAAAAACATTTTCCCTTTTAAATACCGGGTGATTGGTTCTGGCCCAAGTGTTATAGGAGGAGTCGGGGACCCGTAGGTGGGGTAACAGCATTGACTGAGAGGACCCCAAGGAGTAAATGAAACAGAATTCCTGTAGCCCAAGCCAGAGCCTCAGGGTCATCTCTTTTTCTCTCAGATTCAATATCACCTCTGAAAAGTCTGTGCAATGTGACTTCTTTCCATCCCTACAGTCACCACCTCAATACAAGCCTCATCACCTCTCACTTGGGTTCCTTATTGTACTGGTATCTTAACTGATCATTTGTTTTCGTTCTTTTGGGGCTGCTAAATTCTATGCACTGGGTAGATTATAAGCAACAGAAATTTATTTTTCATAGTTGTGGAGATTGGGAGGTCATAGTTGTGAGGTCAAGATGGCAGCAGATTTGGTATCTGGTAAGAGCAAACTTCTGGGTTCATAGAGGCCTGTCTTTTTATCTTTTTGCTGTGTCCTCACATGGTGGAAGGGACAAGGGGTCTCTCCACGGTCTATTTTATGAGGACAGTAATCCCATTCATGAGAACTTCACCCTCATGACCTAATCACCTCTCAAAGGCCATACCTCCTAATGCCATTACCTTGGAGGTTGAAGTTTCAACATGTATATTTTGGGGGGACACAAACATTGTCTATAGCATCAACCTACCTTTCCCCTCCCAAGGCATAGAGATGTTTTTTTAAATACAAATCTGGCCATGTTTCCTATCCTGCCTGAAGACATCCTCACGCTTTTATGTATACACATATCTTAGAGTTTTTTTCTGTTGCTTTCCTCACTCTAATAAAGTCCAGAACTTCTATGGCAGTATTTCTCCATATGTTTCTCTACCCTGACACACCTGATGGTCACACCTTACCATATCTTACTTGAGTTCATTGAGTGGTGGCTGTAGGAATGGAAAGGAAGGTCAGATTGCAGAGGCATTTCAGAGATGACATTGACTCTGAGAGTAAGAGAAAGAGAGAAACTAGAGATGACCCCGAGGGTCACACCTGAGTGGCTTGCTCATAGACACCGGTGGCAGAGGGGCTAGGGAGAGGAGAAAGTGTGGTCAAACTCCTGTGGTGTGTTTACGAACATTTACGGTGTGATTTTTCCATACTCCCTAATGGCAGGGAGAGGAAGGCACATTGCACTCCAAAACCCTTTGAGACACCAGAGGGAGAGAGACCTCTAACTTGGCTCATCAAGTCAGCTTCACCATCTCCTTCTGGGCCTCTATGACTAAGAATGCCACCACTGTCATTCCCACCCGAAGCTCTGAATCACCCTCCGCAAAACTGCCTTCCTAAATACTAAGGAACAAGGTGAAAATTATAACTCCTTAGCTCTTTAGTTCTTGCTAGGCTTCTCATGAGCTGGCCCTAGCTTATGGCTCAGCTTCACACTCACATTCTCCTCTCCATCAGTGTGGAATTTAGAGAGCGCAGGCTCTCTCCTCATGCTCCTGTGTACCAGTAAAACACACGATTTTACTGGTACCTGGAGTACTGCTCCTTTTCCTGGTTAGTTCTCACACATTCTTCCAGTCAGGGTGGGACGCTTCTCCTATGAATGTCCTTCCCCATTCCTTAGCACTTACCACCCTGTCATAATCACCCAGCCAACTTGCCTGTGTTGGCTTCTACACTCCAGGGAGCACATCTATCTTTCTTACTGTTGATTCCCAGGCATTTAGCCCACCATCTGGTGCATACTAGGTGGTCAATACTTGTTTAAGTAGGGAGAACAAGAGGGTGATAAACAAGGGTGATACAAGAAACATGAAATTATCCAAAGGACATGTTTCTGAACTGCTCCTAGCTTCTTTTCTCACAGGATTCTAAGGCTCTGATTCAATCTACATCTTGTTTGAGTTTGCCACATTCTAGTCTCAAAGGGCTGGTCTGATTTTGAAGGCAGTTTACGTTTGTTTCCTAGTTCCCATCTTACTTATATGTGGGAGAAGCTGTTTCACTTCTCTAGCATTCAGATATTTTGCTGCTTTTGTAATAGGGAGCTTCTGACTTTGGTCATGAGGTTTGGCCTTCCCTCTTGCACTTCTGGGATCTGTCACAAGAAGAGTATGCCCTTGTACTATTGCCCCTTCAACATAGGCCTCAAAATGACGACACATGGAACATTCCAAAATCCATCCACAGCCTGAGTCAGAGCCACCCAGGTGGCCTGTAGACCTCAGAGTAAGAACATAGATGCCTTTTGTTATTGGTCACTGAGATAACTGGGATTGTTTGTTGTCTGGCATTATGGTCACAATAAATAACTAATACATCATCTACATTATAAGAAGTAAAGGACTTTTATTGACCCCAAAGTAAAATACATATGTAGACACATAAAAAATGTGGTTGATATGGTGGGTTCCCTCACCATCATCCATTCCCGTCTCATTCTAGCATTGTAGAGTCTGGGAAAGCCATAAATTACATTCCCCAATTCTCTTGCAGCTAGAGTTTCAAATGTAACGTAGGTTCCATCAATTAGAGGAAGTTGTGTGAAACATGAATTTATTTATTAAACAGCTTTAGGGGGTGCAAATAGTTTTTGGTTACTTTATGGTGGTGAAGAAGTCTAAGTTTTAAGTATATCAGTGCACATTGTACCCGATAGGTGATTTTTCATCTCTCCATCCCTTCCTACTCTTCACCTTCTGAGTCACCGATGTCCATTTATACCATTCTATATGCCTTTGAAGATCCTTAGTTTAGCTTGAAATGTGAATTTAGAACTGGCCATTCATTTTTGCTGGTGCAGACCATGGTAGACCATGGCAGAAGCTTCCTGACTTGGCCACTTTTTGCATAGGTGGTGGCAACATTGTTTACCATGGCAGGGGTCTTGTGATTCTGGGGACTGGGAATTTCTTCCAGATCTTCTGCTTAGTCTGCTCTTCCAACCCTTCCAATGTTTTTGTGAACTACATACCTGACGTTGTAGCATAAGTTTCTTTCTGCTTAAATTAGTTAGAGTGGTTTCTGTTATCAGCTACCAAAATATAACTGATAAAAATTATACAATTGGAATTTCAAATTATAAACTCATAAAAATCATACAGTATGAATTTCAAACTAAAAATTAGAGGATTCATCAGAGGTCCTTAATCACCTATGGGAAAAAGTATAAGCTTAGCCTGATATACAAGTTCACAGTTTGGCCCCAAACAACTTTTCCAAACTGATTTCTTATATCTTTTCTCAGCGGTTGTGAGCACCAGTCATACTAAGCACAACAAAGCACAACACAGTTTTTTTGGGCCTAGGGCATGTTATTTTCTCTACCAGCAATTACTTTTTCATTTATTCAGAAAATATTCATTGATCATCTATAATATGCCATCTCCTATGCATGACGCCGGAAGTACAAAGATAAGTAGATAAGGCCCCTATATGCAAAAGTATTTATATTTTAGTGTGAGAGACTAAAATATAAATAAATCACTATAATGAATCCTGTTAAGTGCCGAGATATGAGTTTGAAAAGAGTTCTGGGACAATGAAAGAAAACAGGGACTTGTTTACCCGAAGAATCGGAGCTAGTGTTAATAATGTTAATTGTCTTAGTCAATTTGGGCTCCTATAACAGAATAACGTACAAACTGGATTGCTTAAACAGCAAGCATTTATTTCTCACTGTTCTGGAGGCTGGGAAGTCCAAGATGAGGGCATTGGCTGATTCAGAGTCTGGTGAGGGCCTGCAATGTGGTTCATAGAAAACCATCTTCTTACTATGTCCTCACATGGCAGAAGGCGGTGGCAGTGCTTTCTGGATCCCTTTGATAAGGATACTAATCCCATTTCTTAGGGCTCCACCCTTATGGCCTAATCACACCCCAAAGGCCCCACCCCTGAATACCATCACTTTGGATTAGGATTTTAACAAACAAATTTTGGGGGAACACATTCAATCCATTGCATGAGTAGTGTGGAAAAGTGACCAGGCAGAGCATATGTCAGAAATTGATGAAGAGCAACTTAGGTTTTTACAGCAGGGGAATAAAACAAAATGAGCTGGGATTTCAAGTGCAAATAACTTTCTAAAGCAATACTATGGATTCTGGTGAGCAAAAGAGAGCCAGTGGAGATTTTTCTATAAGAAAGTAATGTGATTAAATTACACTTAGGCCAATTCTGGTGGCCACATAGATGGGAGTGGAAGAGACTGATGATGGCCAGGGAGGTGGTTGCAATACAATGAGACTTTGAACTGAGTCAGTAACAGCAGGGGATGGTGTGAAAGTAGTCAATTGTCATAAATAGTTTTCTGGGGTAGGCTGTATGTGACTTGATGAACAACTGGATCAGGGGAATGGGAGGAGAGAGGAGTTGGGATGCTTGAAGTTTCTAGCTTTCATTGTTGACTAGATGAGTGCAAGCACTTGGCAGCATTCAATAGATATTTATTCACAGAATGGCTGCAATTGGCTTCACTCACCAAGACAATATAAAAGAAGAATCAAGGAATACTGTGTATGTGTTAGAACTGCGGAGGAAAAGATGATGTTTTGAAATGTTACTTTTGCTTTTATTTTGTTCAGTTGCTCATTTCCAGTAGATAGGAAGAAATCTAGGAAGAGATCAGAACTGGTAGTATGTATTGTGTTTGGATGTCAGAAGTTTGTAGGAAGATGATAGTGGGTAAGTTTGCCAAGGGATATGGTGTAGAGTGAGAAGAAAAGTGGTCAGAGGATAAATAGCAAAACATAGGGAAGGGTAAAGTGGGAGGAGTAAGAGAAAGCATCTAAAACAGAAAACCATTTTAAGAAGGAGGCGTCTGTGGTGCCACATGTACAGAGTAAGAGCTGCAAAGTGTCCAGTGGATTGAAAAGTAGGAAGATCTGTTGGGCGAGTTTGATGATATTGACCATAAATGAAGAGTTTCATACCTGGTGACTTCCATTTTCTTGGTAAAGTAAGAGGCCGATTTACCTGTTGAGAATAAGAAGGTTGGGTGCAGAGGGGGGTGGACTTAGAGTTAAGCAGAGTGGCAAAGATTTGGTTTAGCCATGGAAGGAACTAGAAATCAAGGCAGTACAAAGTTGGACAAGTAGTATTGAAGTCTTCACGGAGGAAAGACCACCAGTCTGCACAGTCATGTGGTTCTGCATGTTTATCCAAAGCATGTGGTTGCCAAAGAGTGGAGAAAGCAGACTGCAGAGTTGATCCAGGCTTGGCAGTTTGTGCGGCATCCCTGAGTGACCACTTCTTATATCCAATGCATCAGTAAGCTCTATCAGCTTAACCTCCTGAATATCTCTTAAATTTGTTCACTTTTTCCATCTTTGGCATCATTACCATTATAGATAAAGTAATAGCCACCTTTTTCCTGGACCGCTGTACGACTCCTAACAAGTTTTACTCTACCCCTCTATTCTTCTTCTGCTTCATTCTCTACACAGTAGCCAGGCTGAGATTTTCTAATGGTAATCTGGTCATACTATATCCTTTCTAGCGCTCCCTCAGTGTCTCCTCACTGTCTTAATAAAGTGTGGGTGTCTCAGTCAGTCATGTCTCATTCCTTTGCATTTTCAACAACCACACTGGTTCTTTTCCTTAAAAAGAAAAAATCTTGCCACAGGGCCTTTGCACATACAGTTTCCTCAACTTGGAATCCTTTCTCTTTACCATAGACAGTTTCTACTCTTTTTTCCCCGTATCTCAACTCTAGCACTATTTTCTCAGAGAAGCCCTCTCCTACCTCTTTGAATGACATCTCCCCCAAGTACCTCTCCTTTAGAGCATTTGTCACAGTTTTACACTTTTGTCTCTCTTCCCCTCTAGACTATAGTTTATGGAAAGAAAGAGACCACGTTTGTTTTTACTAATTATTATCTTACCCCAGCAATTAGCATGATGTTTCACACACAGTAAGTGATCAATGTTGATTCAACATGTGAACGGTTGAATGACTGACTGAATGAATGAAAAACATTTATCAGTTGTCAACCATGCCATATACAAGATTTCTTCATTAGATAGGAATTGTATTTGATAATTTAGAACATCTTTTAAACTTTTAGGCTGCTTTTTGCATAAGGGAAAATCTATCTTTAGATTATATCACTTCTTTATGCCAAATAGGTCTTCTTGCGCCAAAGGGTATATCATTTATTTAGTCCTTCAATGTTCAATCATGTTATGAACCTAGTTATTCAATTCTAGAGACAAAGATGAAATTTGACTTAGATAGCCTAAGAAAAAGTCCTCAAGTTATATTTTAAAACATTGGTGTAATAGATAATTAATCCCTTTGAAGAAGGGGTTTCAATGACTTGGAGAAGCCTAAGAGTAAGATGTATATATCATGAAATAAATTTAACTGTCATGAAGCACAAAGAACTAGATTATAGCAAACATCCCATGACCAATAACACAAGATTTTTTCTTTCATTGTTGGAAAACTCAGATTTATGAAGGGACCTGTCTATGAACCAACATCTCCACTTTTATTTTATTTTAGTTTAAAAAAAAAATTTTAATATATATTTTTTATTTTAAAATTGTGGGGTACAGTTAAGGGTTAGGTATACAAACATTCATTGTGCAGGTACCCTTCTTGATGAGGTGTGCCCCCCTTTCCCCAGACAGATATTGAACTACTGTTAATCCCACCTCCCATCCCCTCCCTGCCCCTCCCCCCATAGTTTCCTGCCACTGTCAATCCTTTTCTTATAATGTTACGGTAGTTGTTCAAGGTCCACTTGTGAGTGAGAACATGTGATACTCAGATCTTTGTTTCTGTGAGAGGTCACTAGTATTATAAACTCTAATTCCATCCAGGTTGCTGGGAAATTCATGATTTTGTTCTTTTTTATGGCTGTGTAATATTCCATTGTGTATATGCACCACATTTTAAAAATCCAGTCCTCTTTTGATGGGCAGCATGGCTGGTTCCATGATCTTGCTATTGTGAATAATGCTGCGATAAACATACGTGTGCAGGTATCTTTTTTATAGAGTGATCTGAGTTTTCCCGGGTATATTCCCAATAGGAGAATTGCAGTGTCATATGGAAGGTCAATTTTTAGAGCTTTTAGGAATCGCCACACTGATTTCCACAGAGGCTGTACTAATTTACACTCCCACCAACAGTGTAGAAATTGGTGTCTCATTCGGTTACCCACTGCTGGAATGCAGTGGTGTGATCACAGCTCACTACAGCTTCAAACTCCACCTCAGCCTTCTGAGTAGCTGGGACTACAGGTGTGTACCACCATGCCCAGCAAGTTTTTAAATTTTTTGTATAGATGAGGTCTTGCTATAGCCCGGCCCAGGCTGGTTTTGTACTCCTGGGCTCATGTAATCCTCCTGCTTCAACCTCCCAAAGTGCTGGGATTACAGGCATGAGCCACCACAACTGGCTACCTCCACTTTTAAAATTAAAGACACAAGGGAATATTTTTAGGATAGTAAGTCTTGATAAGACATTTCTGAGAAATGAAAATATATGTATTAATACCTCCACTAGTTGGGGAAGAAGCATCTATTTTATTATTTGCAAGAAGATTCAGAAAATATCTAGTTATTTAATTATGGCAGAGATATCTACACTAGAAAAAAATGTAAGCTATCACTTTGAAGGAAAATATGAGTAAAAGCTGTGGCACTTTTCTCTTGAGCTCTTGGTGACTGGTCCTTTCTTTAAAGAGTTAGTTCAATCTCACTTAAAGTATTCTGTATTTGGAGGCATAGATACTGAATTGAGCTTAAAGTAATTTACTACCTTGAGTTGTTTCTTATATATTTTCCCCCACTCTACCCTATTTTAGAAGCTTGTATGGTGCTGAAATGCAGTCGGTCTTGATTGATTACAGTTTGTAGTTTTTTACAATAGTATTTTGGAGACACTCAGTTGCAGTTCCCAAATATAGAAATGAAAATTGGTTCCTCTTTTTTAAAGAAACAAGTGTTCTTGATCATAGGTATTATAATCTTAAAGATAATTATAGTTTTAATCTTTAAACTAAAGAAAATCAGGTTACGGTATTTTCACAGAACCCCAAGTTTTATCATAATCTTAAAGCTCCCGCTGCGTCAGACTTTGGTGGAGCTACTGATAGAATTCAGGACACACTACCCCTAAAATGGCACCTTGGCATTTGAGAAAACAGTAGAAGCAGAAAGGTCACACTTATTTTCTCTCACTCTTCTCCCCTGAAGTAGGTTATAAGACCTAGGAAGGATTCTCTAACTTTCCTCTGAAGCAGGTCATAAGACCTTCATTCAAGAGGATTTTGCCTGTACCTGAAGGAAAGGAACATTCTTATGTCTGAAAACACAGCATCACTGAGAGGAATCTGGACAAACAGACCTTGCTAAACCCCTCCCAGTTTAATACCATTAGATCACACTTTCTATCCAATCAAATTTTTCCTTTAACTGTCCACTTCTCTATCAAACCTGGTGTAAAAAATATATGGCTTACTTTAGGTCTTCATTTCCTTATGAAGGCTCCAGTATCATGTAAAACTTAGTAAATTAATATGTATGCTTTTCTCTTATAAATCTTTTGTTTTAGAGACCTCAGCCATGAACCTGAAAAAGAGTAGAGGAAAAACATTTTTTTTTTTTGAACTGGAGTCTCACTTTGTCACCCAGGCTGGAGTGCAGTGGCATGCTCATGGCCACCCCAGTGTCAACCTGCTGGACTCTGAGATCCTTCCTCCTCAGCCTTCCAAGTAGCTGGAACTACTACAGGCGCACACTACACACTGGGCTAATTTTTGATTTATTGTAGATATGAGGTCTCACCAAGTTGCCCGGGCTGATCTCGAACCTGTGGGCTCAGGCAATCCACTCGCCTTGGACTCCCAAAGTGTTGGGATTATAGGCTGAGCCACTGAGCCCGGCCAGGAAAAACATTTTTAATTCTCTACACTAATCTCCTACAATATCCATGTAAAATGTCCCATGGGAAAGTCAGTGCCATTCCAAAGGTGGCTGAGGATGCCAAGGTGGGAGATTGGGGTATGGGGCCACATTTCCATGATCACGACCATGGGTGGCTCCTAGTCCCTGCGTCAGGTGAACACTCACCCCTGCTTATGGCTTTGCCTTCTGTGACTGCTTCAGTGTGTTGATACACCTTTGCCGCCAACCCCTTTCTTGTCATTTTTTGAAGCACAACTCAGCAAGGCTGCTGAAAATTGGGGAGCCCAGAGGGGAATCACAGTGGAGTTTAGTGATATGGCTTTTCCTTACACTGCTCTGCCTCCATCTCAATCAGGCACCCTTTCTTTACCAAGACCATTTCCCCAAACCACACACCTGCTCTGAGGTTCCTGGTCTCCCATTCACTTTCCCAGGGGTGTCATTTGAAAATTCCCAGTTCCTGTTTCTATACAAAAGGGAGATACTTAACTCTGGCCTGTTTCCTCAATTCTAGGTCAAACGTTGTACTAGGTGGGACCCCTGAAAAAATCAGAATTATTTTTTGGAGAGTGGGCCCCTTGTAGTACAGTTTTCCTTTGCTAGATAAGTGATTTTGGCATCCATAAGCATCAGTGTACCAGCTAGTATTGTCGTGGGAGGCTGTGTTTGGCTTTAGTGAATTTGTTTTTCAATGTGTTTGCCCATTTCATGATGGGTGATTTACAAACCCGCCTGCTCACACCACAAAAATGACATGACCTGCATGACCCCAGTCTCCCTATTCACCCTATCTCACCCTGAGCAACTTTGCTTTGTTTCCCTGGATGAAAAAAGTCCTCAAAGGGAAATGTTTTACTAATGTGGAAGAGATGAAACAAGAAACGGCAGAAGCACTACAAGGCATCAAAATTGATGAATTCAAAAACTGTTTAGAGCAGTGGAAAAAGAGTCTTGATAGGTGTATTGCATCAAATGGAGAATATTTTGAAGGTGATTAAAGTTTAAACAAACATGTATAAACATAAATACACAATTTTTTTTTTGAATTGGAGTCTTACTCCATCACCCAGGCTGGAGTGCTGTGGCATGCTCACAGTCACTGCAGCCTTGACCTGCTGGGCTCATGTAATCCCTCTGCCTCAGCCTTCCAAGAAGCTGGAACTACAGGCATGTGCTACCATGCCTGGCTAATTTTTTGATTTATTGTAGAAATGAGGTCTTGCCAAGTTGCCCAGGCTGGTCTCGAACCTGGGCTCAGGCAATCCTTTCACCTCGGCCTCCCAAAGTGCTGGGATTATAGGCGTGTACCACCGTGCCCAGCCGTAAATGCACAATTTTTTATAAGTAAATTCTGAGTTTTTTGGGTCTCCCACCGCATATTTTAAAAGGCCTGATAACAAGTTCCCCTAGAGAGAAACACAGGGAATGGATAGATTTGGAAAACCGCTTGGCAGTATCCCTCTAACATAGCTCAAATCTAATTCTTATGCAGGGCTACCCATAACTACTGCATTCCCTCTCTTTCTTGTTCCTGCCAAGACCACCAGGGAGGGATCTTGGTTTATTTTTTCTTTTACATTAAAATGACACTGATGATATTATTATCATAATATTATCAGGAACTTGAATAAATATAAAATCTTGTGAAATACTGATTTCAAATGTTGAAATTACAAATAGAATTTTCCTGCACCGTAATTTCTTTTCAGTCCTAAATCTGAAAGTCTCAGCTAAAGTGTATGGTACTTGTGATACTTGTTAGCAGGCCTTTTCTCCTCTATTTGGTATTGCTTACCTGTTTTGTATTTAATTCTGAAATATGTGAAGCTACAAATCAAGGTCATGGAAATAGAAATAAAATAGAATATCTCATAGGATCTTCAGAATGGAGGAGAAGAGAGAGTGAATGTGAAAGCAAATTCTTTGGCCTTAATGGGAAAAATCCAGAGGAGAAACATCAGAGAGAAGGAGTTTATTGGACAGACTATGTTTTTGGAGTGAGAGAGACTTGGATTCCAATGTTAGTTTTGTCTCTAATTCACTGGCAAATGACCTTGGGCTGCCCTCTCTGTACCTTAGTTCCTCATTAATAAAATGCGATTTTAATACCTCCATCTGAGGGTTATAGTGAGGATTAAATATCCTGGGAATGTTCCTGGTACACAACAAATAAATATTCCCCAAATACCAGGGTCTTGTTCTCCCCTTCTCTCTTTTTCCTTCTAAGGGGGCTCCTAAAGCAGAACAAGAATGCAAAATTCTGTAACTTAGACATTTTTATGATTAAGATGAGTAAAATTTTTTTTAAAGGAAGGGGTATACACACATATGCTTATATTTTGAAACAAACATTGAGAAGATAAACAAATTAATTTTTCACCTATGAGGAATGGGAGAGAAGATTATGGAAGGAAAAGAGATATAATTAAGCTTCTTCTTCTTCTTTTTCTTTTTTAAATTTTAAATACAGGTGGGATCTCGCTATGCTGCCCAGACTGGTCTCAATCTCCTGGCCTCAAGCAACACTCCTGCTTATAGTACTGGGATTACAGGCATGAGCAGCCACGGCTAACCTAAACTAAGCCTCTTTGAATGTACTTGATTTGTTTATGTGACTTTGGAATTGTGAAAATATTTTACATAGACATAAAACAAAATTAAGTTTCACAGCAATCTCTAGACAGTAAAAATTAAATAAAACAAAATCAACCTAAATACTGTGTATTTAGTTGTTGGCTGAAGGAAACTATATGTAGTACTTTAAACCCAGTAATTGGACAGTACATTCTTAATGGGAGACACTTTAAGCAGAAGAGAGGACAAAAACCTTTTTTAACATGTTTTCAAAGATCATAATGCTGGTTGGTACTGTTCACCGAAGACTATTTCATATGTATTGTGGAACAAAGGAAATGAGTAATTATATGACATTCTAAATGAAATTCTAGGATTCTCAGCTTGGGAGGTATAAGAGGTTAAATGAAAATAGTCCTGGATTTTAATCGCAAGTATCACTTGCATACATGAAGAATTTTATCTTAAAATAATTTTTCTAGTTCTGTCCATTTTTAAAGACCTAGAAACTAAAGATAACCCAGTAGCAATGAACATCTTTAGTGTCCACACTGTGGACTCTAACTACCCTTTCCTACTGAAAGGAACCTTGGCCCCTTGTAGAAATGTCTGATGTCAAGTCTGGGTCAGGCAATGTACAAAATGAGCCTAGGACATCTTGTCATTTCAGAAAGAGAGGAAAGTCTGTTCCCGGTTCCTCGGTTCCTGGCACAGAACTCCTAAATCCCTTGGAATTTCTGGAGTCATAGGAGTCTTTTTTGCTATTCATAATGAGCTTTTTACCCATATCCAAGTTTATGCTAACGAGGTGACTTTTGTTGGGCCCCTGGATAACCTCAGGATGGGTATCCGTTGCCCGGATGAACCAAGTACATGATTAGAGGGCTGGAACCTTCAGTCCTCCCTCCCCCACCTACAGGGAGGGAAGAAGGCTGGAGATTGAGATTAAGTCACCAGTGGTCAATGACTTAATCATGTCTACATAATGAAAGCATGAAAACGTGAATCTGCTGGGGGTGGGGGTGGCATACCTGAGGAGGGCATAAAAGCTCTGTAGCACCATCTGTCTTGCCCTGTACATCTCTTTATCTTGTTCATTTGTATCCTTTATAGAAAATTGTAATAATAAATATAGAAGTGTACTGAAATCTGTCTCATTTTAACAAGTTGTAGAACCTGGAGAGAGGTATGAGAACCCTAAATTTGTAGTTCGTCAGTCAGAATCACAGCTAGCCTGAAGACCCCATTTGTGGCTGGCATCTGAAGTAAGGACAGTTTGTGGGACTCACCCTTGACCTGTGGTGCCTGCAATTTCTCTGAGTAGTTAGTGTCAGAATTGAATAGAATTGTAGGACATTTGGTTGGTATCAGAATCGGAGAACTTTTTGAAAAAACAAATAGAAGCTAAAAAAGATTACTTAGCATCATATCAAATGAACTCAGGAGCTACATTGAAGAGACTCCTGGATATAGATGTGGCATTATGCTCATTCGATATTAACAAATATTATCATTAATAAATATTATTATATATTAATAAGAATAATGACTGCAAGTATGTGGAACTCCATGGTTCATAATCATAGTAGAAAAAACTGGTCATTATTGGAGGATGCTAGCAAGTCACCTCATTATTTTGAGAACTGTTAAAAAAAATCAAACATTTATCCTAATTTTTCTGTAAATTGCCCTACTCGGTAATCAAACAAAAGCATTGTATCTAATAAATAAAGAAGTATCCCTAGCATACAACTTTTAATGAATTAGTGGATTTGGACATCTATTCTACATCAAAGGCAGCTAACATCACAAAAAGAAAGATATCTAGAAATTATGTATTTCTTAATGGAAAAATGCAACAACACTTATAAAGTATTCTTGCCAAAAAAAAAGTTGAACTGGAATCTGATCAGGCCTTTGGATCCAACTACCAATTTGCAGGGAATACAAGTAACAGAGAGACTTGTTAGGTTACACCATGGGGATGCAATCAGCAAAATTCAGCCTGTGGGAAACTCTGTAAAATCAATGACCTAATTTCTTCGAAAATCAATTGCAAGAAGAAAAAAAGAGAAAGAGAGACAGAGGGGGAACTTACTCCCTACAAGAAGTACTAACAAGTTGCAATGTGGACTTCATTTGGATTCTAATTCAAATAAAAAAAATCTCTTAAAATCAAAATAATCAGACAAGTCATTTATGACATTATGAGACAAACAAATTTGCATGCGATTGCAGGTTTGTGTCTTGGGAAAGTAGACTCTGAGACAAAGATTAGGGTGCAGGATATTTACTGGAGAGTGCTCCTGGGATCACCACCTGCGGGGTGAGGGGGGAAGGGAAGGCAACTGGATTAGGCAGAAGGAGAAGTTGGACTGAGATGTAGTTGCCCCAAGTTCTCTGCCCACTGACCAGTCCTACATGAAGTGTCAAGGCCGGGTGGCTCCTCAGAGGAGTCCTGAGTTGGGGTATGAACCCTTAACCTACAGTGAGCAGTTACTGGATGTGGGCTGCCTCAGGGTAAGACACATGAACTTGAGGGAAAAGGCTCACAAGCTGAGGGCTGTCAGCTGGTAGCACTCCCAGCCTGAAGGAAGAGTTTGACAGCAACAGTGCATCATCTACCACCAATGCTGGGGGCGGCGGGGAGAATCAGCAAATTATTTTTAGTTTTCCTTTAGGTGTGATGATTTTGTTATAGTTGTGTTTTAAAAACAAGTCCTTTTCTTTTAACAATATAGATGAAAATATTGACTAATGAAATGATATCCCAGATGGGTTTTACTTTAAAATAATATTGGGGGGAAGGGGATATGGGAGTATAAATAAAACATGGATTAATAAAAGTTGAAGTTGGGTAATGAGCTTCATTATATTATTTTATCTCCTTTTGTATATTTTGACCTTTTTAATAATTAAAAAATATAGAAAAAAGACAATGCATTTAAAAAATGATAATTTATAAAACAGATGATATTCTGTGAACAAGGTTAACACTTGTCTTAATAGAATTCTTTCTTTCTACATAAAGTGGCATTAATTACAAAAAGATGTACATTATGTTCTAATTTCACAGAGAAGATAGTAAGAACAAAATAAGGGGGGTGAATTTAGGTTTGAATGAAGAAAAAATGCCCTGGGGGGGCATATCTCATCAACAAGAGTACCTGCAAAATGAACACTTGTTTACCTAACCCTGAATTGTACCCCACATCTTTAAGATAAAAAATTTAAAAAGAGGAAAAAAATGCCTTAAGAAATAATTGATAACTAAAAAGCATATTAAATTATTGAGAAAGAGTATTGTGGAAATCTCGAGGATGGAACAGACATTACATCCTTCTGAGAAATCTCACATAAAATCTGATAAAAGACGCTCAGGGCAATTGGAACCCTCTGACTGAGTTTCATATTCTGAGTACAGCTGTTTTTTATCCCTCCCTTTTCAACACATGGCAATTTTTCTCCCTTTTGAAGGAAAAAATAGCTTTTATGTGTGCCATGAACAAAAAAGATAATTTTTTGTTCTTGGTAACGAAATATTAGTACACCCCATTTCAGAACCTATGACTTTAAAAAAGCCAAGTTAAAAATAATAGAGCGTTCATATAAGTAGAAACTACAATTGTGGGCATTAGAGGCTGGAAAGGGTGAAAGGAAAGGGGCATAGGGAGAGGCTGGGCAACAGATACAAAACTAGACAGAAAGTCCTAGTGTTCTGTAGCACCATATGGTGGACATGGCTGGCAATAATTTAGTGTATATTTTCAAACAGCTATGAGAGAGAATTGCGAATATTCACAACACAAAGAAATGATAACTGCTTGAATTAATGGATATGCTAACTGCTGATTTAATCATTACACATTGTGTTTATGTATGAAAATAGCCTTCGGTACCCATAAATATGTACAACCACAACATGTCAAATAAAAACAAAAGAAAAAATAACAGAACATTAATATCTAAATGTTATTTTTTAGAATGGAAAAGTCTTACACATAGCATGTTTATTGACTGTGCTGTTTCTACTTTCTGTCTTAGTACTTACATGAAAGCATCTTATCTGTTTGGAGGAGAAGCAGGCCATACTAGATGTGGACAATGTTACCTCGAGCTCTATTCTGCTATTTCAATTCAGCAGGAACACTTTTTGTGTGTGTTTCTGATGCTGAAAAGCATTTTTTTGAAACTCCAATTAAGTTTATAATTGACATAATAGTTTCAAATGGCATGATCAGGTGGATTTGTGTATACCATGTGCAACATTAATAATTGGAAAATTTACCACATTGCCCAGGCGTCATGTCATTCCCTGTGGGGGACTTGTCTTCACACTAAAAGGATAAAAGAACATCTGTTCCCTGGCAGCTTTGGCCTCCCTGGGGCCCAATTTGGCCCTCTTTATTTGGATCAGACTTCTACCAAGATGGAATGTGGGCCCTGCATCCTCTAATTAATCTTGCCGTATTTCTTGCTCTTTGCATGGCCACTTGTCTTCTAACCTTCACTTTGGGTCCTTGTCTCAGATGTTATGCCAAGACAAGTTACGAGAACCTATTGGTAAGCCAGGAGAAAATCCAAAGTTCTCATGGGTTTTCTGAAACATTAAGGTTTTAGACAGTGCTAAGTAGAGTAAAAGCAGAATATTAATACTAGTGCTCTAGAAATCTCCACTGAACCAAGCATTGCTAATATTTCACTGCCATTATTACAAATACCTTGGTCTGTTATTAATGGGTGGGAGGGGGTATCTGTTCGCTTCACAGCATGGATATGAGAGAACCAAAAAATGCTCTCACCCGGCAAGGGCTAGGAAGAACTTTGTGAGCAGACATTGTCCGGTTCCTCAGTGGTGCTCCTGCCATTCTGATACTTCTTTTCCTACTTTAGTTCTTTGCGCTTCTTTTGATCATTTTCCTCTCTTTCACCTTTTCTTCATTCACCTTCTCTTGCCACATCATTCCTTTCCACATCATGTGTCACTTATCCAATAAGACTGACCCAAAGTCAAAATGGGAACTCAAAGACTATGTCTTGGCCCCTTTCTTTCTCTTTTATTTGACACCCCTTCTCACCACCAAAAGCACTTTCCTCATCTTTCCTCCTATAAAGCTTCCTAATAGGGAAGAGGCTGCTAGACTCTTGGAAACACTGCGAGGTCAATAAAAATGCTGCGTTTCCTTCCCCCTGATGTTTGTATTTTAACAATTGCCTCCATTATTCCCATTTTTACACTCAATCCTCCTCTTCATTACCCATCCTTCCTACCTTTCTTTCTCCTCCTTCTTCTTTCTGATTGCTTTTGCATAGCCCCTTCCCCACAATCTTCTTACCAAGTACCTGCCTTAATGCTTTCTTCTCATTTTTGCCCACAACGGGCTCCTAGCTCTTTACTTGCAACTCCACTACTTCTAGAGTCTAAGTTAGCCCATTATCTCTGGATCACGACTTTCCTTTTTGACCTTTCTGACCTCAATATCTGTCAGCTTTAAAAAGACCTGTGCATGTATGACCCAAAGCAATCTACAGATTTAATGTAATCCCTATCAAAATACTAATGACTCTTTTTTACAGAAATAGAAAAAAATCTAAAAATTTGTGTGAAACCACAAAAGACATGAATAGCTGAAACAATCCTGAGCACAAAGCATAAAACTGGAAGCATCACACCTACCAGGCTTAAAAATATACTACCATGCTGTAGTAACCAAAAACAGCATGGCACTGGCATTAACACAGGCACATAGACCAATGGAACAGAACAGAGAACACAGAAATTAATCCATGTATCTATAGTCAACTGACTTTTGAGGAAAGGTGCCAAGATCACTCATTGGGAAAAGGACAATAAATGGTGCTGGGGAAACTGGAAATCCATATGCAGAAGAATGAATTTAAATAGATGCCTATCTCTCACCCCTACAAAAATCAACTGGAAGTGAATCAAATCTAAATGTAAGACCCCAAAACTATAAGACTACTAGAAAAAAACATAGGGGAAATGCTTCCAGACATTGGTCTGGGCAAAGATTTTTTAGAAATGACCCCAAAAGGACAAAGAACTAAAGCAAAATTAAACAAATGGGATGATATCAAATTAGAAAGCTTCTGTCTATCAGAGGGCACAATCAACAGAGAGAAAAGACAGCTTACAGAATGGGACAAAATGTTTGCAAACTATTCATCTGACAGGCATTTCATATCTAGAGTATACAAGAAACTCAAACATCTCAACAGCAAAATATCAGACAATCCAACTGAAAAATGGACAAATGGTCTGAACAGACATCTCTCAAAAGAAGACATAAAAATAACTAACAAATATATGAAAAATTTTTCAACATCACTAATCATCAGAAAAGCACAAATAAAAACCACAATGAGGTATCATCTCACCTCAGTAAGGATGGCTATTATAAAAAAGACAAAAAATAACAAATAGAGGACAGGATGTGGAGAAAAGAGAATGCATATACTGTTGGTGGGAAGGTAAACTAGTACAGTCACTATGGAGAACACATAGAGGTTTCTCAAAAAACTACCATATGATTCAGAAATTCCACTACTAGGAATTTATCCAAATGAAAGGAAATCAATATATTGAAGAGGCATCTCCACTCCCATGTTATTGCACAACTAGTAACAATTGCCAAGATATGGAACCAACTTAGATGTACAACAACAGATGAATGGATAAAGAAAATGTGATTTATAGACCCAATGAAATGCTATTCATTCATAAAAAGAATGAAATCTTGCCATTCATTGGCAACATGGAGCAGGCACAGAAAGTTAAACTAAGACATGAATAAACACGTCTCAAAAGAAGATATACAGGCAGCCAATAGACACATGAAAAAGTGCTCAGCCTCACTCATCATCAGAGAAATGCAAATCAAAACCACACTGAGATACCATCTAACCCCAGAAAGAATGGTCATCATTAATAAAACAAACAACAACAGATACTGGTGAGGATGCGGAGAAAAAGGAATGCTTCTACTCTGCTGATGGGAATGCAAACTAGTGCAACCTCTTTGGAAGACAGTATGATGGTTTCTGAAAGAACTAGAAATTTACCTTCCATATGGCCCAGCAATTCCCCTATTGGGAATATACCGGAGGAACTAAAATCATTTTACAAAAAAGATACTTGCACATGTATGTTTGTTGCAGCTCTATTCACACGAGCAAAAACACGGAACCAACCATGTTGCCCATGGAAGCTGGACTGGATTTAAAAAATGTGGTACATATACTTGATGGAATATTACAAAGCCATAAAGAGGGACAAACATATGGACTTTGCAGCAACTTGGATGGATTTAGAGTCTATCATACTCAGTGACCTATCATAGAAACGAAGAACAGTGTACCATATGTTCTCACTCATAAGTGGACCTTGAACAATTATAATACTATAAGAAAGCGATTGGCAGGAGTGGGAAACTGTCGGGGGGAGGGTGGGATTGGCAGTTGAGGAAAAATGCTAAGGGAGGGAGGAGCACACCTCATCCACAAGGGTACCTGCATAATCAACGTTTGTATACCTAACCCTGAATTGTACCCCACATCTTTATATTAAAAAAAAAGAAAGTTACACTTGCATGTTTTCACTCATAGGTGGACACACACAAAAAGCTGATCTCATAGAAGCAAAAAGTAGAACAGAGGACACTAGAGGCTGGGAAAAATGGGGGACAAGTGAGGGATAGGGAGATATTTGTTAAAGCAGGGGTCCCCAATCACCAGGCATGGACCAGTACCCATTGCTTGCATTGCTTCCTGACCTTGACATTACTCACATGACTGCTCCCCATTGCTGGCTTTACTGCCTGAGTGCCACTTCCTGTCATATCAGCAGCTGCATTAGACTATCAAAGGAAGACAAACTCTATTGAGAACTGTGCATGTGAGGGATCTAGGTTGCGCGCTCCTTGTGAGAATTGAATGCCTTGTGATCTGAGGTGGGGCTGAGGCAGTGATGCTAGCACTGGGGAGCAGCTGCAAATACAGATTAACATTAGCAGTGAGGTTTGTCTGCACAGAGACCATAATAATCAATTGCTTGCTTGCAGACTCATATCAAAACCCTATCAGTGAGTGGCAAGAGAGTTGATGTACTTCAATTGTACAACTGCATCTGATGGCAGGCTTTAAGTCAGAATCTAACACTTATTTTAGTCTGTGTGTGACCCACCTATTATTTTATTTACCACTTCTGTCTGTGTCTTTTTTTATGCTCAGTTGTATAATTATTACAATAGATATTGCAATGTAATAATAATAGAACTAAAATGCACAATAAATATTATGTGCTTGAATCATACTGAAACCAATCCCCCCACAACCCCATCCGTGGAAAAATTGTCTTCCATAAAACCAGTCCCTGAGGCCAAAAATGTTGGGGACTGCTGTGTTAAAGGAGATAAAATTATCATTAGATAGGAGGAATAAATTCTAGTGTTCTATAGTACTGTAGGATAACTATAATTAATAATAACATTTAATTACAAATATTTAGAAGGAGGATTTGAGTGTTCCCAATACAAAGAAAGGATGAATGGATATGCTAATTATCCTGATCTAATCACTATACAGTATATGTATCAAAACATCACTATGTGCCCCATAAATATGTGTAATTATTATATGTCCATTAAATGCAATAAAAACACAGGCACTAAAAATCTGTGTGTGACTAGAAGAAACACAACTTATTTCTTTGTAATTTGTTTTCCAGCTACTTGGAACTCCCAGTCATCATTGACAACAACAAACTGATGTGCTTGCAATAGAATTATGTGGATGCTGATGGTTCAAGGTCATGGTAAGAAGGGAACAAGAGTTGCATCAGTTAAGGTCTCTGGTTGTGTAAAAAAGAGACATATTCTGACTAACATGGGGGAAAAAGTTTATTGAAATGATCTGGAGGAGAGCAAAGAAAAACTAAGCAAAGGAGTCCTAAAAGGGCAGCTCTGGGTGACTGGGAGCAGGAACTTAGGCACACACCTTGGGCACTGCAACCTGATAAAAATACTGTCAGTTATTCCCCAATCCTTGATTCATTCCGCTCAAGATGCAAATTCCAATGAGAGAGAATGGACTGAGCCAAGTCTAGGTTCAGGCCTACCCTTCTACTGGTGACAGATGGGGATCAGGTGGGGCTGTCTAGGCCCATTGAATGGGCATGTAAGCATTGCTTTCCAAGAATAGAGGGAGTAGTCCAAAGCAAAATTGAGGTGCTTTGATGAAAGCAGAGATGGTAGAGGTTGTCGGGGCAAAACACACAAGTATCACCAGAATTGAGACATAAGTAGATCCAAGTAAAGACAAAGTAGATTCAGTGATACCCATTTGTATCACTTTGCCAAGGTCTGTTGAGAATACTGTCCCTTTCAAAAAAAACAGAAAGTCATGGTGCTAGGGTCAGTGTTCAAACCTAGGCTATTCAAGAGGATTAATTGGGTAAGAATAGCCAACATGATATTCCCCATGAGTCAGTATATGCTAAGTGTTTTTCTTATATTAACTAATTTAATTCCCACGAAAACCCAAAGAGGCAGGCATTACAATCAATTTCATTTTACAGAAGAGAAAACAGAGGCATAGAGAAGTTAATCAACTTCCCCAAGACTACACAGGGGGTTACCATAGGCAGCGGAGTAAGATTCAAACCAAGGCAGTAGGGGTAGTCTGTGCTCTGATCTGCCATTGCTGTAATATAAACCTCTGAATCCTCTGGATCTTCACATAACAAAATACTCAAAGACAATATTTCTAAGACAACGTGGGGCTCTGTTACTCTCTCTCCTATATCGGAGAGAGGAATCAACAGGAAGAGGGACATTTTAAGTGCCAGTTAATCCCTGCCGCGTGGACCCAGCTTGGGAATTTTATCAATAAACACCTGTTCCTATTCAAATGGAACACACTGAGACAGAAATCACTGGCATGCGGAGACACATACTCACATCCCAGGAAGCCGACTACACAGTTGTATTTCCTAAGGGCAGTTATTCGAAAGTTCTGTCGTTTTATTTTTAGTTTCCTTCAGATTATACCCCAGAGCACATCTCTTCACTGTCTCTCCCAGACACTCCTCTGCTTTTCAAAAGGAGAAACACTGAACCTTCTCTCCTCCACACTAAAAGACCTTTGTCCGAAACCACACATGTCGATTTTAAACAGAAAATAATATTAAAGCACAGTGCTTCCTTTATGTGCTTCATGCAGCTTTCTGAGTTCCTGTGTCCCTGGATTTATGATGTGCTCTATACTTTCCACCTTCTCAGTGCTGTTTTCCCACATTTGAAGGAGAAATGATCAAGAGATTTGTGCTGGAGTAAATTTATTCTGTCTTGAGCCGGGTGAAGTTTCCAAATTCACCACAGCATGGAAAATATAAATGCTGTAAGCATCGTGCTTCCTTCCTAGACACTGCAGACAGAGAGACAGTGGGCCCAGAGCAGAAATGAACGTTACATTCTCATAATCACTCGCTGCTCAGAGGCTTTTGGCTTTTCTGACTTGAGTGACAGAAACTTGGCCAGATTTCATGACCTTCATACTTGGTTTCACATTGGGGAGAAAAATCTCCCGTGGGCCCCCCTCTTTTCTTAACACCCTCCCTCTCCTTAGGGACGAGAGAACCTCAGCCAGGGATTTGTTCTCAGTCTCAGCGCAGGACGGTAGAGTCAACAGTGGAAGAGTTTGTGAGGGAAGAATTCATTTTCACCTTTCAAGAAATTAAGCTGTTGACTTTCAGTCATAATCTTGAAGGCATATAGCATTCTATTTAAAAAATGTGAAGCTTAGGCTTGGGGAGCAGAATCCCAGGAATAAGGGTTTGCTGGTTGGGAATTCCTCCCAGTTATGTCAGGATACCTCAGCCTTCATGTTCCCTTCTATATGTGTCATAACTGTCCACCTGTTCCTGTCATGTCAGAAGCCCCCATATCCAGTAGACTTGGTCCCTCCATGACCAGAGGAGGTTGGTTACAGGGTTGGTTGGGCCATTAGGAGACGAATCAACATTTGTTACAGAGGAGAATGAGAATCAGCTACTTTTCTCCTTGATACCTGAAGTTGGGCAACTGCCACCATAAAGATCTTTAATCTATGAATTTGGTTAGGTAAGATGATTTCAGTTTTTAAGACCGTCAGGCTTTACTGCTTTTCTTCTTGCCCCTCTGATATCAAAAACAATCATTTACTCATTCCATAGTTCCTTTCAGTGATAGCAGTGTGAGGGCAGTCCATATTCTGCCTTTAAGATATCTGCTGTCTGAGACCAAGAACACCTTTCATCAAAAATCAGGGACCTGGCTGGGCATGGTGACTCATGCCTGTAATCCTAGCACTTTGGGAGGCTGAGGCAGGAGGATCACTTGAGCCCAGGAGTTTGAGACCAGCCTGGGCAAAGTAGCGAGAGCTTATCTCTACAAAAATAAAAAATAAAAAAATTAGCTGGCATATGCCTTTAGTGTTCAGGAGGCTGAAGCAGAAGGATCACCTGAGTCCAGAATGTAGAGGCTGGGGTGAGCCATGATGGTGACACTGCACTCCACGCTGGGCAACAGAGTGAGAACCCACCTCAAAACAATCAAACAAACAAACAGAATAAAAAGCCTCCCTGACCTAAATCCTCCTTCTCTTTGTCACGCTCTTGTCTCCAGCCTGGCTGGCATCCTTGCTGTTTCGGGCCCACTGGATACTCTCCCACCTCAGCGTCTATGCTCTGGCTGTTCCCGCTGCCTGGGAAGCCCTTGCCCCAAATGTTCACTTGGCGAATATCTTCACCCTCTTCAAGTCTTTGCTCATTGTCTCAGTGCGGCCTACCCTGAGCATCCTACTTAATCCAGCAACACTCTACCTTGTCCTCCCCTCTTCCAGCCTCCTCGCTCTGCTCTGTATCTTGGTTCCATAGCACTTATCTCTTCTAACAGCTATAGCACCTGCTGATTTATTGCACTTAATACACATTTATGATGCTTCCTCCAACTAGAAATAGAAGCTCACAGGGCAGGGGTCTTTCTCTAGTTTGTTCACCGATGTATCCCAAATTCCTAGAACAGTGGCTAGCACAGTCACTCAAAATATCTGTAGGAACTCAAACTATTTGCATGAAAGGTTATTAGAGCTTACCAGTGTGTCATAACCTTCTGATGTGCCACAAATGGGTTACAGATGTGCTAAGGCATTGACATCCTCACCCTCAAGGTGCCTGGCCAGAGTTGGGGCAACTGAACGCCTTGACAGTTATGTCATGCTCCAAGTAGCCTTCTCCATTTGCTCCAATATACTTTATAATATTGCCATTTTCTAGGTGTGCCAATACATTACAAAGTTTGGGAAGCACTTCAATGGCTAAACTGTGTCTTGTCATGAAAAAAAATGAATGTGTTGTGAACTCTTCACCCTGGTAGGTGGGATGCCTGTGTCCTCTCTAATGTGTCCCTATATCTTGACATCAATATCCATCAAGTTTAATCCCACATTAGTTCAATAACAATTTCTGTTGTTGACCAGTAAAATGTTCTTTTTAAACAAATGATTATATGTCATAAATTACACATTAAAACACCAGGAATCTATGTTAAATGAATAAATGAATCTGTTAAATGAATACAAGAATTAGTGAATATGTAACAAGAGAATAAGGACAACTAGTAGAAATGTTGGCATCATTGATGGTTGCTGTGGAAGTGGTGATGATAAAAGCTGGAGGTCTTAAAGATGGTGATAATGGATTTTGTCCTACATTTTTATGTCGGTTACTCTAAAATGGCAGTTTCTTTAAGAGAAAGGAAGTGGATCGGGGTGGAGGGGCAGTGGGAGACTTTCAAAATCTGGGGATCTGCTTCCCAAAATATTCCTTCTATTCCCTCCCCTCCCCCCTTTTAAAACCACAGTGAAAACTCTTAGCAGCAACTTTAGGTTAATTCTAACTTATGTATAATAAGGAAGGTCATGGCGCTAGCTTTATCTACCTGCACTAGGTATCTTAAAAAATATCACTGGACTGAAGGTGGTGGCTCACACCTGTAATCCCAGCGCTTTGGGAGGCCAAGGTGAGAGGATTGCCTAAACCCAGGGGTTCGAGATCAGCAGAAAACTTGGCGAGAACTTGTCTCTACAACAAATCAAGAAATTAGCTGGGAGTGGCGGTGGTGCACCTGTAATTTCAGCTATTTGGAAGCCTGAGGCGGAAGGGTCACCTGAACTCAGCAGGTCAAGGCTGTGGTAGCTGTGAACATGCCACTGCACTCCAACCTGGGTGACAGGATGGGACTCCAACTGTAAAAAAAATCACTGCAGGGTATGTACAAGGTCTTGGCGGCTTGGTGAATGGGTATTAAACCAGAGCTATAAAGGCCTGAGAGGCAACGAGCCAGAGATTGAAAATCAAGACTGGAAGAGCCAGGGGAAGCCTGAGATGAAAACTCAGGGCCAGACAAGGCACTTGGCTGGATTTGGGAGTGCCCGGAATCTGGCAAGCATGATAGAACTTAGAGCCAGAGTTAGGCAGAAGCCAGGAAACTCTGGGTTCATGAGGTGAAGGCTAAATGGAGTGGGGAGAGAGGGTCAGGAACAAGACAGCAGGAACCAGCAGCAGCGATGTCTTGAAACCAAGACAACTGTCTCAGCCAAGAAGCCTCATGTATGCCTCTTGCCAAGGTGAAATGTAGTACCTGGAACAGTGTGCCAGGACCTGCAGGTGGGAGCAGGGTAAAGAGGCTTAAGGGCCAGGGCAGAGCTAGAGCCAAGGGAATGTTCTGGCATTCAGCCTTCCTTACTGGGATGGTGATCGCTTCGTTCCCCTCTTTCTAGATCTGATGCAGCACTTTTGACCTAGAAAGTCTGGAGCAAACAGACCAGGATGCCAAAAGTGAGGATGAGTGATCTCTGAGGTCCCTTCAACAGATGGGGTCATGGCCAGAGGAGCCACTGCCTGTCAGTTTTGAGGACTCAGGCAAAGGTTGACGTCTGAACAGGGCAAGTTCAAGATGGGGCACACCCAGGACTAGGGCCTCAGTTTTGTATTTGTGATTTTAAAAATTAATGCTCATCCACTGATATAATGAACATAGTTTTCTTCCTCCATTTATCCAACTCTTTTTATTAGGTACCTACTCTGTGCCAGGCCTCTGCTGCTCCCTAGCTGTGTTAACCTGATTCTTCTGACACTGGGTATTTTTATTCTATCCTTGAACTCCCTTCTCCCTTCAGGTGATACTCTCCTTTATGAACAGAGTTTGCTTTAACTTTATTTATGTTACTTTACCTGCTGCAGACTTTTGTTGGTATGCGCATTTCTGACCATTCTGCAGGTATTTAGAAGATGACTGTTTGGCTTCTGCATATTAGTCTGCTATTATATATTCCAAAGCTGTACATGGTCCAAAGTACATTCACAAGTAAGATGGAAAGCCAAGAGGCAGACAGTCACAATGCGGCCCTGCCCTTTAGCCTCAGACTCACTTGGACTTGGTGTTCCAGGCCCTGTGAGCCATGAGGGCACAGACTACTTGGGTGGGTTGGACACTGGGAACAGATGGACTGAATAGAGTTGACCTGATATAGCAAAGCATAGATGGAGAGAGAAAATAGATGAAAATAAAGATGGTAATAATAACATTAATGCCACTAATAGTTCATAATCGATGTAGACACAATAGCATAATCATAGAGAAGGAAATATCTTTTGAAGCCAAGAAGACATAGTTTCAAAACCAACTGTGACCTCACTACCTGTGCAGTCCTGACCAGTCACAACTTTTTGGGTCTTAGGTTCTTCATCTTTGATATAAAAATAATAACACCTCACAGGAAGGGTTGTTTTGAAGATTAAATCAGTGCGATCATGGATTTAAAATGCCCAGAGGACAAGCCCTCTGGTTGTGACATAAGACAGATGGTTAATAAGTGGTAGGTAATAAGAAGAATAGCCACTGTCTATTGAGCATTTATGATGCTCTAGACTATGTAGCTGGCAAAGTAATGTCTTGTCATGTCTTGTCACCTTTGAGGTAGGAATTATCCACATTTTAAAACTGAGGATCCCGAGACCTCAAGTAAGTAAATTAAGTTACTCAATCACATAACTGATGAAAAACCCAGGCCAGAATGAGAGAAGCAAATTAATGTTTACTGAATGCTTAATGTGTACCAGGCACTGTATTAGATGCATTATAAGCATTAACTCATTGATTCCCATAATCATCCTAGGAGATGGGTGCTACTATCCCATCGTACATGAGTATACTATAATTGTCTCAAGGTTGTATAGAGGTCTATCAGTAGTCAAGATTCTAGCCTAGATCTGGTTACTTCCAAAGCTTATTGGATATTTTCATTTTGAAAAGGGAAGGGGAAGTTATGGCTCTGGTTTTCCTACTGTGAGATAAAGTTTGGGTATTTAGAATTGAAAAAATAACTGATTTCAGGAATGGAGAACAGATTTCGACCTTTGGTATTTGTGGCTATTTTGAGATCCATATCTCTTCTGATGGGTTGCTTTTTTCCATTCTTAGTCATCCCAGGTCCTCTTTAGCAAAAGTAGGAGATATGTGGTCTTGTACGTGAGGGATTCAACTCTATAGGCACTCCTGGAGTCTGGCCAGTTGGAGAATCAGTGTTCCCAGCTTCTTGTGTGGTTGAGGCTAATGTCTCAAACCAGTCAGGACAGATGCTCTCTGTACCCGTACACAGGACCAAGCTTTAAGAATGAGAAATTGAGACTATTGCTTTTTAGAAAAATAAAAAGTAAAGAGAGGGAAACTCAGGTCAGTGGAGGCCACTTGGTCTGGCAAGCTGTTGGTTTAGCTCACTCTTTTCCCAGGATGGCTCAATCCTGACTCAGAATCTTTGGCGGAGTGACTGTAGCCACGGGAGTTGTGACTATTAAGGAAAGCAGGAAGAGAAAGCAAAGTGTGCTGTGACAAGAGGCAGGGTGGTGAGGAAGACAGAGAAAAAACAAGTGCTGTTGGAAAGTCTCCATCTAATTTATGTACTTCACAAGAACAGTGGCAAGACCATTGGTCATTGGTACGCTCAGAGCAGATCTTACATACGAGCCTTGTGCTGAAGGCTTTATTTTCATCTATTCCACACTCAGTAAATGGTTATTATGTACTTACTATGTTTGGGATAGGATATAGCAGTGAGTAATTCCCACATGGGTCTTTCCTTCTCCTCCTCCTCCTTCGTTCCCTCCTCCTTCTTCTTTTTAGAGAAAGGGTCTCAGTATATTGCCCAGGCTGTTCTTGAACTCCTAACCTCCTAAGTAGCTGAGCCTACAGGCATGAAGTCTTACATTCTAAAGGGGTGAGGTGGATGTACAGACGATTAATCAAACTAAATAAGTAAATAATATAGCAGAGTATTTTAGAAGAGGATAACCTTCATGGAGAAAAATAAAATTCAAAACATGGGGTTAGGGAATGTCAATACAATTACTCTGAGAGGGAGCTGTTCTTATTATATTAATTTTTTTGGAGGAGACTACACAGTTGAGTGGTAGAGATTCAACTATAAACCAAGTCCTTTTGAATGAAGCTCATTCCCTTCTTTACTGCCCTCTGCTTTAGTTTGATGTTGAAACAACGAAAGGTTGGAAAGTCCAAGGCAGTCTCTAATTTTGTAGCCTTTTCTACTTGCCTGGAAGGCAGCTAGAGAATTCTTTTGCATACAGCAGTAGAGAATTTATGTGGACTATATGTTTCAGTGAAGAAAGGCTCTTTTCCTCTGCTAACAGCAAAGATGTTTTTGAGGTCAGCATTTCAGCCCTAGAGCTGAAGATGAGCTAGAGTGAAAACCCAAACATTGTATTTAAGAAGATGATTTGTATTTCCATTGGGTGCAGATGCACCAGCAAGCTTGCACTAAGTTCTTAACTTTGTCGTTGACAAGCATTGATACTAATCAGTAGCCCATTTCCAGCATTGTGGTAATCATTTGAACTTTTATTAAAGAAAATTCTTCCAAAAATATTAATTTTAAAATTAATGTCAACACTTTCTGACATTCCATCCCTGAATCCTGAAGAAGAAAAAAAGTTTTAGAGTTTTTTAATAATCTTGGTAAATATTATTTGAACTTTACTTCAAGCCAAAACAAGTTTCATGGGGGAAAAAAAATCCTTTCTTCAGCCATGGGCAATAAATTTGGCCAGGAGGGTCTGAAAGCAAGAAACTGAACAAGCTAAATACTAAGTGGGCATTCATACCCGCAGACACCATGAGCTCCCCTAAAATAAAAAAGTGTTTTCAAGAAAACGTTCAATTCTTACCCATTGGCTCTTTATCTTCTGAGTGGGCATGTGGATGCACCACGTGGTTTTTTTTTTTTTTTAAATAACCAGTGGTTAATAAAAAAGCCACTGACTGGACACATTATCCAGTGTTCCTCATGTTGGTGGAAAGAAGAAAGAAATGAGAGGCTAATGATTCACTCAAAATCCAAACATCTCTCCCAAGATCAAGGTTTTTAAGGATTAAGGGGGTGTGCATGTATGTGTGTGGGTGCATGTGCGTGCCCACGTCTGTGTGTTTATAGAAGCTGGTGTATTAGCGAAGCTTTACCTCCTTTTCTGTAAAGGAACTTCGGCTTTTCATCTGTTTTCACTGATGCTTATTAGGAAGATACATCAAGGGCTTGAAGCAGGAGAAAGTATTCTGGATGGTTCTTTCCCATCCAGGAGAGTGTGTTTATTGTCTCTTATTTAGTAATTGCTCAAGTCAGTGGAGGACAAGGGAGGACAGACACACAAAAATAAAGAAGAAGGAAGAAGAAAGTGGGAGGGTGAAGGGAAGAGGGGTAGGGAGTCCCGAAAGGCTCTCAAGTGGCTCAGAAGTGGAGAATGAAAACAGCCGGAAGAACTGGATGTCATTCTTTTAACCCTAGGCCTCGGATAAACCTGATCTAAGAAAATAAGGTACAGATGGTGAAATGAAGTTAGCTCCATGACATTACCTGGTGAAGAAGGAAACAAGCAACTTTTTTTTTCTTTTCCTCATGTAATAGAAGTTGTATCTATTTATAATAAAGCATGGGTTGAGAAGTCATGTAACCTGGGCTTCCGTCTGACTGCTGCTTCCTGGCTGGGTGACCTTGACCAAGCCGTTCAAAATCCTTCAACTCTAACATGCTGTCAGTGGCGTCACTCCTTATTCCTAGTTCGTAGGATTGCCTTGAGAAACACACAAGATAATTTATTACATTTTTATTGTTTCATTCAATAAGCAGTTATTGAGTACCTGCTATGAAAAAACAGACAAACCCCTACCTCATCATATCTAAAACACATTTCAGTATATACTGTAATATTTGAAATATATGTTTGTGTATATATATATACACCATATATTATATATTATAATATACTAAAACATATTTTACTTATTCCATAAAGATGATGATTTTGGTACCTACTCTCTCTTTATGGAAGAATTTAATAAAACGCATCATTCTGTGGCTCACATAATACATATATTTGAATAGAGATGTGTGAATTAAAGCTTAATCAAGCAACTTGTGTGGACTTCTGGCATGTCACTTCCCCAACACTTGGCTGAATCTAGCTTCTCTCTACTCATTTAGATTTCCAACAGATAATTGGTGTTGCCAGAAAAACAACGTCTTAAAAAGAAGAGCAGGAACATCTGTAGATAACCCAAACAAGACATTAACCACTCCTGTCAGCTTGAACAGAACATTCACACCCAGACAGGTTCATTGCTCTGAGGCACACTGAGTGAGGATGCCGGAGACTGCTTTTCTTTAGCTGAGACAACAGGATGCTTTTCTCAAAGGTAAGAAAGTCATTGCTGTAGGTGTTCATATATGAATAAAACATACTTGGAATTTGCCCTTGCTTGAAAATTACAGGATTTCTAGAAAAGGATCCAGATTATCTTTTAGCCTTCTTGCCCCGCTCCTTGCTTTCCTATTCCAGTTTTGTTCAGATAGTTTCCCACAAGGCAGGGGAGTGAGGTCAGGGGCAATGGAAGGCTCATCTGGTTGGGGTGTGTGTGTGCTATAATTCTATCTCCTGAAGGTAAGATAAATTGCAGCCAAACAGCAACTCAGAAACTGCAGACATACCAAATACTCCAGAAGAGTAACCCTGAAGCCCAGTAGGTCACTAATCCCATTCATGAGGGCTCTACTCGCATGACCTCATCACCTCCCAAACATTTCACCTTCTAACACTATCCCATTGGGAGTAAGGATTTCAACATCAGAATTTTGGGGGAACACAAACATAAATATAGCACTCCCTGAATGCACTTTTTTACCCATCCAATTTTCACTATCACATCTCTCCCTGGACACCTAAGAGAGATGATCAACACATAATATTGTGGTAATGAAATGAATAGAATGAAGTATAACATTGCTTTTATTTCACTTTGTTTAATCTTCTTTCTATTACTACTACAGATTGTGATAATAACATGGGCTACTTATTGATCACTAAGTTTGTGCCAGGAATTACTTAATTAATTACTTTAGCGTTTTTTTTTGTTTTTTTTTTTTAATCAGTGGTCTCATAGCTACTGCAGCTTTGACCTGCTGGGCTCAGGTGATCCTTCTGCCTCCGTCTTCCAAGTAGCCGGAACTACAGGCGCGCACTACCATGCCTGGCTAATTTTTTTTGACTTATTGTAGAGATGAGGTCTTGCCAAGTTTTCCAGGCTGTTCTCAAACCCGTGGGCTCAGGAAATCCTCTCACCTCAGCCTCCTAAAGTGCTGGCATTACAGGCTTAAGCCACCATGTCCAGCCACAATATTTTAATGAGTCCTCCCGGGAGGTAAATGTGACTATTATTCTCACTTACAATTGAGGAACCAAGCTTAAGGAGTTGAGTGACTTTTCTAAGTCACCCAGCTAGTAAGTGTCAAAGCCAAGAACTGAAACCCTGACTTATACATGCTTTTCATCATTTGGCCATTCCGCCTTTCTCCTTGTCCTAGCACCACACCTCTCTTTTTTCTTTTCTTCCGTCTACCTCACTCTCCACTCTACCTTCAAACCTTCACTAAAGCAGGTAACTGTAGAAACCAAATGATAACATTTAATTAAAAACAACTCGTCTGGATGCGGTAGGTCATGCCTATAACCCAAGCACTTTGGGAGTCCAAAGTAGAAGGATTGCTTGAGCCTAGAGGTTCGAGACCAGCCTAGGCAACATAGTGAGGCCTCGTCTCTACAAAAAAAAAAAAAATTAGCTGGGTGTGCTGGTATGCACTGTAGTCCCAGCTCCTTGGGGGCTGAGGCAGAAGGATCACTTGAGCCCAGGAGAGTGAGACCCTGACTCAAAAACAAAACAAAACAACTTTTTTAAAAAAGTTAAAAATACTGTATACAACATTAATTTTTTTCCTTGCTTTTTGATGTTTAGAAACATATGTGTTGGTTTTATGATGGCTTGAAAGCAGAGCTAATCCTTTCCCCTACGTAGTCTACACCAAACCTAGTACAGGCTTAAATAATGATATATTTTTGGGCATCCTTGAAGAAGATTTCAGGCATGGCAGAGAGCTTTTATTTTATCAGAGAGATAGTTTCTAATGGGTTTACTCTTGTCAAGAACAGCATTGAAGGATGATTACAGACCTTTGGTGGTCTATGGTGACCAAGGTGACAGGGCTCCTCATTGCCCCTCAAGGAGAAAGAGAATATCTGAAGATTAACATGAACACACATTTTCAAACCTGATTAAATGAAATGAAAAACAAAGATGTAAGCGATGCTTCCAGATAAGTTTGCAAAAAAAGTAAAAAGAGCAAATATAAATAACTTTGAAAGAAAGGTATATAGTATCCTAAAGAAAACCCTCTAGACGTATTATGAATAGTGTCATGGTGTCCTGAGTGTTTTATAGAGCAGTGATTCCTTTGAGTTGGAGTGCTTCATTGTGCTCCATAGGAATTGGGGTGGTCTGAGTAAAAGGAGGGCCTCCATATTTCAAAGTTAAATGGTCGGTAAAGAGCGCGGCTCCAGTTGAAGGAATAAGCAAGAGCTACATGAATTTACAATGCGCTAATCCTCCATGTAGACCCTACACAGATGCCAGGGCTCAATTCAATTAGGATGGAAAATTTTGACCTGCCCAGTTCGTGACAACCCATCCATGTGAGGCATTTAAAGTATATGCCTGGTAGAGTGTTGGGATTATTAAGTGTTTTGGCAAATATATAAAATCTATTTATAAAATACTAATATTTAATATTTTTGCCAGCAATTCACATATATCATCCACTGAATTAGAGTTGATACCTGGTGTCAGTCCATTGAACAACCCTTTTCCTTTCTAGGCTCAGCTAGGGTCTCTCCCTTGAACACTGTGGCCTCTAATCTCTGCCTCCTGAGCCCATGACTTCCTTTCTACCTTGTTTCTGCCACCCTCTGTTTTGGATTCTTGCCTTAATCTCCACCTTGGTGTTGATACTTTGGAGTTTCTTTTGTCTTCTGGATCATCAGTACTTAAAAAAAATTTCATTTACCATTTTATTTGTGCATAACATTGAAGGCCAACTCTGTTCCCAAGATCAAAATTCCTTAGACCCAAACCTGGGCAGAAATCTGGCCTGTCACCCTCACTCAGATAGTAGAAGAAGCTCTACCCTTATGCGTGCTTAAGATACATAGTCTGTATGAAAAGAAAGTCCTGTGCCCATCTTTAATTTATTACTCACCAAGAAATTTGGGGTGGGCCCAAGAATCTCCTTACTCCCTTCAATCACAGATAAGGTTCTCTTTTCTTTCTTCTTCTTTATTCTCTCTTTTCATTTCCATTCCACTGCAAATGTTATTAGCCTAGAGCTCCTCTCTGGATATCGCTGGTATAGGGCCAAGATGCTGTTTTGGTGTCTCAGAAGGAGAAAACAAGTGTGAGAAAAAGTTTTTTCCAGGCCTATCTAACCACATGGACATGCAACACTAGATTCTACATAAAAACGTCTGTTCATTAGAGGCAAAGCGGACAACGCAGGAAGTTGGGGACAACACCTATCTCCACTGATCTTCTACCCTTTGTCCTAACTCATTCTCTCTTATATATAGTATTGGCTTTATCTGGAGGCTGAATCCCCTCTTGGTTGCAAGATACAGTACAGTCCCTTAGACATCACCATATCTATAGGCAGAGATGGAAATATATCTTCTAGCGTCTTCTTAAAAGCAAGAAATACTTTCCTAGTATCTGTCAGCAGACCTTATTTAATAGGACCTAATTGAGTCATGTGTCTACCCCTAAACTATTTGATAACATGGGAAATAGATGCCATGTCTGGATGAAGTCAATCACTGGGGAGATGTGCATGTTGGGGGGGTCATCGATGATCACTATGCCATCTCTTGTATACCAGGTCTAGCCATTGCCTTTCTCCATAGCATATGTACAATGAGGCTCTGCGACATGAGGTTTGACATGGGTTGAATTGCAGCTGTTTATGTTTCTATCATTATTGGAGATAAGAGGCTCAGGGTCTCAGAAGACTTGTTTCAGAAGCAGGAAAAAAGAGGGGAAATCTGTGAGATTTTGTTTTATGGGGAAGGACAGCGAAATTCACTAAACCCCTCTGATGAGCACTAGCACTCCCTCTCACCCTGTCCTCCATCCCAGAGTCAAGATACAACAGTTGAGCATCCTGGATGAAAAAGTTATAGAAGTTCTGGGGCTGTGGCACCAGAAAGAATACTAGCCATTTCACACCAGGGAGGAGGCCCTCTAAAGTCACCTTCCTCCCTGGGTTCTTGTACTTCTTCATGACACTCTCACTCTTACTCCTCCTATGGTGTGAGTAACCAACGTTGACCTTCTTTCAACTCCTCAAGCAAACATGGTGTCTCTTTAGCTCAGGGTCACCACATGTGGTCTTCTCCTCCCTCCTTAGTTCCTCCTTTATTATTCAGATCTTGCCTCAAACTCTAACTCTTCAGAGAAGACTTCTTTGACCCTTAAGGTTAGTTAGATTTCTTCTTTATAAGCTCTCACTGTTGGTAATGGGGAAGGCAATGTATTTGTGAGACAAAGAGTATATGGGAAATCTCTGCACCTCACCCTCAATTTTACCATGAACCCCAAACTGCTCTAAAATATAAAGTCCATTGAAAAAAGTTCTGTGGTCAAATAAGTTTGGGAATACTTTGTACTGGGATTCTCTCTTGGGGATTATGATGCTCATAAAAAGCACATATTAAAGGCTCTAAAAAAGTCCTGCAATAAAGAAATCCATTGTGAACCAAACTTGTTTGACCTTAGTACCTTTGTTTGCTCAACATCTAGGTACAACCAATGGAATTAGCACACCACAGAATGTTCTCGGAAATGCTGTTCTGCAGTGCCTCTAGGTCTTGGGAGAGTCCATGCAGTAGTACTGACCAAACAAGGCTTTGCAACTGTTCAAACATACCTAATTTTTTAAGGTTAAACAAAAAATAGAAAGATTATGGGCAATTTAGAAATAGTCCTATCTTTTCTGTCATTAAAGAGATTGCACCAGTTGATAGCAGAGGTTCCTCTGTGCTTGGGCAGGATGGACAGGTGGTAACTAATGGAACTGTGTTTTGGTCTATCAATTACATCCATGGGGATGAACTGTGTGGAAAGTGAAGCATGTTCAGCTTAGCTCCCACAAACCTGCAGACCTCCATCACTTCATTTACTCTCCATCAAGCGAACTTGCACTCCCATGCTCCGTTTTTCTCTGCAACCAAAGCTAAACATAAAAGAGAAGATAATTTTCATTTTTAAAAAAGTTAGCTATAATTTTATATTGCTATGGAGTCACACATTGTAACTTTACAGTTTCATGAAACATTTACAAATAAAACAAATGGCAAAGAATAATTTAGATTCTGACCAGGATTTGACCTGTTATAGTTTTATCATGCTGTGTTCATTTTTCTAATGTGACATTTATATGTTTCAGACATAATGTAAAAAGTTTGTAGCTAGATAATATTTTGGGATTTTAACTGAAGCTATTTTTCAAAAAAATAAATAAAATATAATGGTACCATAATTACTAATACAACTGTTTAAAGAACATAGCTTTAGAATTGGAACTAAATGGCAATACCTCATCCTAGGTATGGTACTGTTGGAAAATCTTGAGTCTTTTCCAATCTTGAATCTCTGCCTCTGGGGGAGAGGTTCTTTTTTTATCACAGGGCAAGTTGTAGACCAGAACACATTCTCTCCGCCAGACAGGCAGATCCCAAAAGATGAAGGGAGAAAGGTGCTGTGCTGAGCTTGTTCAATATCAGATAAATTATCAGAAGAGAGAAGCCAAAAACCCCCACCAAAAACCCCCAAACCAGAATGAAAACTATTGTGTTTCAAAGGATATCATCAAGAAAGTGAAAAGATAACCCACAGAATGGGAGAAAATATTGGCAAATCATATATCTGATAAGGTACTTGTACCCAGAATGTGTAAATAACTTATGACCCAAACATAAAAAGACCTGACTAAAGTAACCAAATTAAAAAATGAGCAAAGGATTTGCATAGATGTTTCTCCAATAAGAAACATGAAAAGATGTTCAACATCATTAGTTAGTACAAAAATACGAATTAAAACCACAATGAGATACCATTTCACATCTACTTGCATGACTATAAATAAAAGACAAACAATAGCAATGCTGATGAAGACGTGGAGAAATTGGAACCTTCGCATATTGCTAGTGGGAATGCAAAATGGTGCAGCTTTAGAATACAGTTTAAGAATTCCTTGAATAGTTAAACATAGAGTTACCATATGACCCAGATATTCTACTCCGAGGTATACAACCCAGAGGAAAAAAATATATATCCACACAAAAGCTTTTATATGAATGTTCATAGCTGCATTATTCATAATAATGGAAATAATGGAAAAGTAGAAACAGCCCAAATGTCCATCAGCAAATAAACAAATGAAATGTGGTATGTCCATACGGTGGAACATTATCTGGACATAAAATTCATGACACCTTGAAAATAAGTGAGAAAAAAAGGTCTTAAGGGGCCACATATTGTACAATTCCACTTGTAGGAAATTTCCAGAATAGGCACATTTATAAACATGGAAAGTAGATTAGCGGATGCCAGAGGCTGGGGGAAGGAAGGATGGGGAGTGACTGCTCATAGGTGTGCGGTTTCCTTTTGGGGTGATGACGATGTTGTGGAATGAGGTAGTGGTGATGACTGCACAAGTCTGTGAATATATGAAAACTACTCGATTTTGCACTCTATTCCAAATTATATCTCAAAGTGATTTTTAAAAGTAATTCATATAAACAGCTTTGATATATACTTGAGGCATTACAGAACAGTGAGAAAAGATTATTCTATAAATGGTATTGGGACTGTCTACAATCTTTAAAAAAGTAATAGATTTACATATATACTATGCCTTAAAATGAATTTTAGAGGGATTAAAGATTTAGACATCAGAACTGGTTTTATATAGAAAAAACAAAAGTAGAAAGTTGAAATATTTATCAGACTTTATACATGGAGATTGAATAAATTTTTATGCTAAGAAGCAATCGACTAAACCACAAGTTAAATGATCAACATAAAAGTGAATATGTAAAAATTAAAACCTATTTAATATAAATATAAAAATAATAAAAGTGGGAATAACAAAATGGCAGAGAACGTATGGCAACAAACATGATTGACAAGGATTTAATACATTTACTCTAGAAAAAGTTATTTCATAAGATAAGTAGGCTGGGCTTGGCGACTCAGTCTGTAATCTCAGCACTTTGGGAGGCCGAGGTGAGTGGGTTGCCTGAGCCCGCGGGTTTGAGACCAGGCAGGGCAACTTGACAAGACCTCATCTCTACAATAAATAAAACATTAGCCGGGCATGGTAGCACGTGCCTGTGGTTCCAGCTGCTTGGAAGACTGAGGCGGAAGGATCGCTGGAGCCCAGCAGGTCGACGCTGGGGTGTTTGTGAGCTTGCCAATGCACTCCAGCCTGGGCGAAGGAGTGAGACTCCAACTCGAAAAAAAAAGATATAAAAGTCAAAATAAAGCAGAGAATACAAAAAATAAGAGAAAGTTGCACAATTTAGAGTAGGTTAAAAGTTGTCTAATAACTGAAAAGGCTATGTGCTATTGTTGAGCAGAGAAAAGAAATATCCACTTGGTGCCAGGGAGGGAGACACTAAGGGGTAAACAAAATGTGGAAAAATATTCATCCATGCATGTAATCAAAGGCACGTACAAGGGAGGACCATCCAAAAATGGAATTTATTTATACAAAATTGTGAATTATTCTTACATGTTTAAACTTCAGTCACCTTCAAAGTACTCTCCATTTGATGCAATACATGGTGTTTCAATAAGCCTTTTCTACTACTCAAAACAGTTTTTGAACTTGTCAGTTTTGATGCCTTTTAGTGCTTCTGCTGTTTTTTGTTTCACCTCTTCCACATGGGCAAAACGTTTCCCTTTGAGGACTTTTTTCATCTGGGGAAACAATAAAAGTCATTCAGGATGAGATTGGGTGAATAGGGAGGGTGGGGCATGGGGATCATGCCGTTTGGGGTCAAAAACTGCTGAACACTCAGTGTGGTGTGGGCAGGTGTGTTGTCTTGGTGGAAGAACCAGCCATCTGTTTGCCACAACTCAGAATGTTTCTTCTGCAAATTGTGGCACACAACAATGCTAGCTGGTACACTGAGGCCCATGAGTTCCTAGAACACTTACCTAGTGGGGACAGCCTGTACTACAAGGGAACTGCCTCCAAAAAATATTCCAGGTTTTTTTGGGTCCCTTTGTACTTTAAAATAGTAAACAGTTCTTCTCCTATTGAATTAGCAAGCATTATAATGCTCAAAGCTAATGTGAAGAAAGGTAAAAGTGGCATATTCTCAAACATAGATAAGCAACATAGTGTCATGAAAAGATTCATATTGGTTTTGAAATTATGCAGAATTAAAATCAAATGACAATTCTGTTACTTACAAGTTGTGTGATCTTGGTACTAAAACAACCTCTCTGAATCTGTATTATTAACTATAGGGTACTGATGTTTCTTGCCCTGTAGTATTGATTGAAAACTGATGATACTATGTGCAAAGAATCTAGCTGAGTGCTTGATACATTGTAAGAGTTCAGTAAACAGTAACTATTAGGATATTATAGTTGATCATGGGAATTAAGGAAGAAATTTAGCAACAAGTATCAAAAACCATAAAATGTTCATTATTTGATCCAGTAATTTTACTTCTGGCAAATATTGTAAGAAAATAATCATGAGAAGAAAGAAAAAGATTGTATGCACAAAACTATTTTATGGCATTATCCAGAATAAGAAACTACATATAATGGTTAAAGTGAAGTAGGATGTTACCACTTACTGAATGGAAGGATCATGAGACTGTGGTGAAGAATGGTGATTGTTTAACACTATGTAGTTTCCTTTAAACATTAAAAAAATACTTCTGTGCATTGAAGGCCACAGTCAACAGAGAAAAAAGGCAGATTAGGAGAAAATATTTGCAAATCATGTATTTGATAAGGGATTAACATTTAGAATACAAAGAACTCCCACGGTTTAACAACAAAAAGAAATAATCTGATTAAAAAATGGAAATTTTTTTTTTTTTTTGGAGTTGGAGTCTCACTCTGTCACCCAGACTGGAGTGCAGTGGCCACTCCTGGCCACTGCAGCCTCGACCTGCTGGACTCCGGCGATCCTTCCGCCTCAGCCTTCCAAGTAGTTGGAACTACAGGTGCATGCTACCACGCCCGGCTAATTACGGAAAAGTATTTGATTAGGCATTTCTCCAAAGAAGACATACAAATGGCCATCAAACATATGAAAAGATGCTCAGTGTCACTAATCAGAGAAATGTAAATCAAAATCACAATGAGATACTACCTCACACTTGTTAGGATGGGTTTTATAAAAATAAAAAATAAAAAAAGTAACCAGATTGGTGAGGATGAGGAAAAATCGGAACACTTGTGCACTGTTGGTGGGAATGTAAAATGGTGCAGCTCTATGGAAAATTGTCTGAAGATGCCTCAAAAAATAAAAATAGACTTTATAGAGAATATAATTCTATTGTGACCCAGCAATCCTACTTTAAGTATATATCCAAAGGGCCAAAGAAGGAGGATCTCGAAGAGACGTTTGCATGCCCATGTTTACGAGAGGAAATAAAAAAAAAAAAAAAACGGAAATAATTTTTTGAAGGATGGTCTCCTATAGTTCAGGCTTCTCCCACTGGGTGAGTGTTCTAGGAATCCATGGGCATCAATCAGTGAACCAGCTAGCGTCCTTGTGCGAGACTGTGCTTGGCTTCAGTGAATTTTGTTTTTTGAAGATTCTGTCAATTATTTGAACATTTCATCATGGGTGATTTACACAAACAACATGTCCTCACTGCTCTGAGTGTTTAGCAGTTTTTGACACCAAATGGCATGACTCCTGTACCCTCTCCTCCCTATTCACCCGATCTTTCCTGAGAGATTTTTGTTTGTTTGTTTCCCTGCATGAAAAAAGTCCTCAGCCGGGCTCGGTGGCTCAGCCTGTAATCCTGCGCTTTGGGAGCCAAGGTGAGTGGATTGCCTGAGCCCGCGGGTTCGAGACCTGCCTGGGCAACTTGGCTAGACCTCATCTCTACAATAAATCAAAAAATTAGCCGGGCGTAGTAGCGTGCGCCTGTAGTTCCGGCTACTTGGAAGGCTGAGGTGGAAGGATCTCCGGAGCCCAGCAGGTCGAGGCTGCGGTGGCCGGGAGCGGCCACTGCACTCCAGTCTGGGCGACAGAGTGAGACTCCAACTCAAAAAAAAGAAAAAAATCCTCAAAGGAAAACATTTTGCTGATGTGGAAGAGGTGAAACAACAACAACAAAAATGGCATAAGCACTAAAAGGCACCAAAATGGATGGATGAATTGAAAAAGTGTTTTGAGCAGTGGAAAAAGCATCTTGATAGATGTATTGCATCAAACGGAGTGTACTTTGAAGGTGACTGAAGTTTAAACATGTAAGAATAAGTACACAATTTTTAATAAAAAAATTCCAAGTTTTTGGGGGTCCCTCCTTGCAGAGCAGCAGTATTCATAATAGCCAAGAGGTGGAGGCAACCCAAATATCCATCCATGGATGAATGAAAAAACAAAATGTGGCATATACATACAGTGAAATGTTAGCCTGAAAAAGGAAGAAAACTCAATACATTCTACATTATAAATGAACCCTGAGGATATTACATGAAACAAGCCGGTTACAAAAAGGCAACTACTGAATGATTCTACTTACATGAGGTATTTAAAATTCATAGAAATAGAAAGTAAAATAGTGGTTACCAAGGTAGTGGGGAAGGGGATTTTTCAAAGGGTATAAAGTTTCAGATTTGCGAGACGAAAAAGTTCTGGAGATCTGTTGTACAACAATGTGAATATACTTAACACTACTGAACTGTACTCTTACAAAACGCTAAGAGGATAGACTTTGTTTTTTTAACCATAATAATTATTTACATTTTTTTAAAAGCGTCAATAAATATAAATTGAGAGATTTTTGCTGTGCCAAGTCTGGTAACCTGGAAGGAGAAGATTTTGGAAAAGTAAACATCAGAGGGATCCTTGAGGGCCATTGGGGAAAGGCAGGGAGGAGCCATTAAAGTTTTATAGCAGGATCACAGAAGATTCCATTTATATTTTGAAAGGATACTGACTGTAGTGTAAAATGGATTAGAAGAGCATCCAATTATATGTTCATTACAATGGTGTAAAAACATGCATATGAAGGAAAACATCAAGAGGAATGCGTTTCTGGGTGATTTTTTTCTTCCATTAAAAAAAATTATTATCTTCCATACTCCACAAAAGGAGTAAACACAAGCCATACGATCTGAAAATCATTAGGAGAAAGGAGAATCTTGTTTATTTCCCTTCTATATCTTTCTCTTACTCCTCCAGTCATTCCTCAAGTGTTAGTTTAAGGCTGAGTGTCTCCTGTGCTGCCACCTAGTGGTCATTCCCAAGCTGTCAGCTAAATTTAAGATATGCCAATAACATTTTGTTTTGTGTCAAATAATCAGAGCACAATTTATGAATATGATTAAAATTATTCTAGTAAATAATCTTAAAGTATGCCTCTTAGAGACTAGTCTTGATTGCAAGTGGTCGGGATGAACCTTGTGACCTCTTTAACTCTTTTCCAACTTTTTTATGTGGTTTAAAGAGGAAAAAACTTTTGAAACTCTGGACATTTTATATTAATATGGCATAATTCATATAAAATTTCTGTTGGTTTGGGTTTTTAGAAATTCCATATTTAATAATTATTAAAAGACACTAGAGGTTTTACCCAAAAAGTGGTGATCTTTAGACATAGATATCATGACTAACATTTTTAAGTTGGCAAATTCATTATTTTCTTTGCCAACTTGTTATTTTGCAATAAGAAACTTTTCCAAGTAGATGATCAAATAATCCTCAGGGTTCAAAAATAGTATATGTTGCTTCAGAAAAAAGTATATTTTAATATAAGAAAATCTGTGGTGCTTGCTAATTAATACATTTTAAATAAATATGACATGAAACAAATACTTGTACTCCATTATTTAGGACTATTTTATTTTTATTGGTAAATGTTAATTTTTTTCAAAATACAAGTAGACTATAGACATCAAATCAATGTAAGAAATTTCAAAATCTTACCTTATGCAACTATTTTTTCTTCTTTCTTTTTCCTGTTTATCCATTGTAAAGACTATGTAGTAAAATTTTCTACTTTTAAAATTCCCAAATGATATATGAGTTTATGAATTAATTCATATTTTAGAAAGGCAGAGACTCTGATCTCAAATTGCCTACTTCCAATTCTAACATGACCTTTCTGGACACATATGTATTCTTTGAATCAATTAGTTTAATGGTCTTTATCTGCAAATTGGGATGAAAGTCCTGCCTACCTCCTAGGGGTTTTGAAAGGTTAAAGAAAATAATGCATAAAAAGCACTTAACACAGTACTTGGTACATAAGAAATACTTACTCAATCTTATGTAATGTCATTATAAATGAAGAAACTCCATACTAATGAAATAGGTCAATAATTATTGCAGCATCATGGTGTACTAATATCTCCCACCAGATCAGAGATGTGATTTCTTTAAAAGTATGTGTGTATGTGTTTGTATGTGTGTTGAGTGAGTGACTTCTACCGCTATAAATTTTTATTTAGGAGTTGTTGCTTTGAAAAATTATTATCACATATGCATGTCATAGCCTGTTCTTCCTTAGATATTGATTCTGTACAGTGTTCAGAATAGAAATAAGAAAATGAGTTTGACCCAGAGCCTGACCTGTTATATTATTAAGTTTTCATTAAAAAGATATGAGAATTCCAATATTATGTATGTAAAAGACTATCCACATTCTATAATATTTTTTCTTTATTTCAATAGCTTAAGAGGGTACAAGCTGTTTTTGGCTACATGGTTGTATTGTATAGAGACAAAGAAGTCTGGGTTTTAAGTGTATCCACCACTCCCACCTGGGCATATTGTGCCCAAGAGATGATTTTTTCTATTCCATATTATTTAAAACCACTTCTTGTACACTACTGCTAAGTAAAGCTTTAATAGCTCTTGTATTCGCATTTTTGACTATAATCTAAAAATCGTTTTGATAAACAAGCTTTTTAAATACCACTTCTGGTTCCTTAAAGCATTGATTGTCATCCACCATATTGTTGTCTAACTAGGGAAACAGAGTAACTGAGGAATCTTTTATGATGTGATTTATCATAATAAAAAGGATATATGTTATAAATTAAGTGCACAAATTGGAGGGATACAGAGAACAGTTCAGAGCCAGGAGCAGAGAGTGAGGAAGTTGTCTATGGAATGTTCCTGAAGGCAGTACATTGGCGAAGTTCTGGATTGTCGCAGAGACTGTCATGGATGATCAATGTATCACTGAATCAACCTCTTCCCAAGCATCAGGCTGGTCGGAAGAGAACTGAAGGATGGAGAAGGGAGACTCTCTGCTGAACCCTGAGAAACAATGGAGAGATGTCAAGACTCAAGCAAGGGGGATGAAGTGAGCAGAAATACAGACTCTGAAATATATTAATACATGGTGTGGTCTGGTTGAAAAAAGAGGATCTGGATGGTGCAGACACAGCCACTAAACATCAGAATTCAGCCTTGGATCTGAGTGTTCTGACCCAGATTTGGAGAACAGGGATGCATGGCTCATGGAGAAAGTTGCTATGTTTCATTCATTTAGTCAGCACATGTTTATTCAGTTTCTTCTGTAGCAGAAACCATTTCAGACATAGTCCTTGCCTCGAGGAGCTTAGTGGCTGACAGCTATGGGAACATGCAATTACAGGCTATCTATCAGGGTGCTTAGAACAAGGGTTTTGGTGTTATCTGGACCAGGGTTATCACTAGGAAACCTTGGTGAGCTGCTTGACCTTCTAAGCCTCATGTTTCACATCCATAAAATGGAGTCACTACAAAACCTATTTTATGTGGGTTTTTATGGGATCTATGTGATATGTTGCCAGCCAAGTTCTTGACATAATCCTGACTTAATGATAGCTATTGGGTGGAAAAATACGGAGCCATGGGTATATGGGAAATAGTCCAATTTTGGGGAAACCAAATGTATTAGTCTGTTTGACATTGCTATAAAGGACTACCTGAAGCTGGATAATTTATAAAGAAAAGAGGTTTATTTTAGCTCATGGTTCTGTATGAGGGCCTCAGGAAACTTACAGTCATGGCAGAAGGCAAAGGGAGAGCTGGAGTATCACAGAAGATGAGAGAGAGAGAGAGAGAGAGAGAGAGAGAGAGAGAGAGAGAGAGAGAGATTGAGAGAAGGAGGTGCCAGACTCTTGTTAACAACCAGATCTCACATGAACTCTATACCATGGGAAAGGTACCAAGCCATTCATGAGAGATCTGAGAGATCTGACCCATCACCCAAACACCTCTCACTGGGCCCCATTCCAACAGTGGGGATCACAATTCAACATGAGATTTGGAGGGCACAGTATTCAAACTATGTCACTAACTAAGATGTAATGGAAGATGTGACATAAGGCGAGGCCCAAAGAAGTTAACCTGATAAAGGAAGGGACGTAGGGAGTGGGGGAGAAGGAGTGGTTCAGGAAGAAAGAGTTCTAGAGGTGAGAGAATAAAAGGCATGTTGGGGGAACTAAACATGATGGGTAAATGAACATAAAATGGAGTCTCTAGAGAGAGGTGAGTCTTTGACTATGTAGAGTTATGAATTTCTTGAAACTCACCAAGCACACACCTGCCTTATGAGCATCAACTTGACATTTCTTCTGTCTGGAAAGCTGAATACCTGCCTGGAAAGCTAAAATACCACATGCTTCTCTCCCTTATGTTCTTCAGGCCTTCCCTCAAATGTCTGCATATCAGGGACGTCTTCCTTGACCATGTGGCATAAAATAGGACTTAGACAGTACAAGGTAGTGGTGAAATAGGGAGATTCAGGAGCCGACAACTGGGACTTGCATCTCAGCTCTGCCCCTTCCCTGCAGCGAGTTACTTAACCCCTCAGCACTTCAGTATCCTCATGTGTGAAATGAGGAAAATCATAGTATGAGGCACAGAGGTGTTATAAGGGGTCAATGAATTAACAGAAGTATACCCTCGAGAAGATTGCTTGGCACATGCGTGCTAGGTAAGTATCTGCTGCTGTTATTGTTACTCTATATTATTATTATTATTATTATATCTAATAACATTAAGAAACAAGGCATACAATAAAGAGGTCTCTTTCAGTATGTTCAGTGTGTTGGACAAGCTGCTTGGAACTAAAGTTCCATGAGGGAGATGATTTTTTTTGTTGCTGATATAGTTTTTTTTTTTTTTTTCAATTAGGAAACACATCAAGCACATCAAAAAGAATTTACTGAGTACCTGTGTGCCCATTACCCAGCTTAAAGAACTAAAATACTACAAATGCTATTAAAGGCTGGGCACAGTGGTTCATGCCTATAATCCCAGCACTTTCAGAGGCCAAGATGGGAGGATCACTTGAGCCCAGGAGTTCAAGACCAACCTGGGCAACATAGCAAGACTTTGTCTCTACAAATATACAAATATATGTATATATTAAATATATATATGTATATATTTGTATATTTGTATGTATTAGCCAGGTGTGGTGGCACATGCCTGTAGCCCCAGCTACTTAGGAGGTTGAGGTGGGAGGATCGCCTGAGCTCAGGAAGTCAAGGCCAGGATAAGCTGTGGTCATGCCACTGCATTCCATCCTGGACAACAGAGTGAGACCCCCAACTCAAAAACAAAACCAAACCAAACCCCTAAATACAGTTGAAACATCTAAAGGTGGTTTGTTTCTTTATTATTGTCCAATGTCTGTACTCTTCCAAGTAAGTCACTTGGAAGCCACTTCTGTGGGTGCTGACAGGTATTAAGTGGGGAAAAGGTTGAGGGATGAGGTTTAAGTTCATTTGGGAAGTACTAGGTTTTAATAAAGCAAAATGGGTTATTTTCTTCAGCATTACACAAATCTTCCAAAAGTGAACACAGGAACTCCTTTTTACGCCATGCCTTTTGGGACTATGCTTCATGCAAAACAGTTTTGGAAACACCCATCTATGCTATACTACTACGTCAACTCCAAAAAGTACCAGTAACCTGATAATTTTCATATCATTCAAAGAGAATGAATTAATTTTAAATATTGAGTAAGAAATAGGGCTTAATAATTAATAATTTTGGTGCCAAGAAGATCAGAGCCAAATGGGCAGTTCAATTTTAACAACTGTGGAGTTATGGTCTGATTATTTACATTCCAGTTTTCTCCATAATCTTGCTATTTTATTCCATCTATGTTTTCTCTGGTCTTGATATTTCTTCATTTTTAATTTCCATTGTATATTTTATTGTGATCACTCTCAAATTCCTTGGGGAATAAGATGGGACTACATTCATTAAATTCAAATGAAGTATACCTAATTGTCTTCTCTCAAAAAATGCTAAATTTTACAATGCTGATTTAATCACTATTGAACATTTCTTTTGGTTCTTTCCAAATTTAACATTGATTAATACTGAGATTAGGCCGTTAGTATTGACGTAAGCCAGAAATTGGACAACAGCCATACCATACTTATAAATTCAGTCATTTCAAGGTTATGTTGTGGTAGAAGTCTGGGTCAGTGATGATCTGATGGATTGGAAGATGGGTGGGGAAAAACTTCTTGGAGCAGTTGGTCCTTGGGCTGTGATTTAAAGAGGAGAAAGTTGTGGTTTGGTTGTTGTTCCATAGATATGGAAAAAATTGAGCAAAGGCCCACAGCCAGGAGAGGAAGAACGAGTGGAAGGAACCACATGACAATAAATTTAGTTGGTCTGGAAGGTGAAGGCTAGGTTAGAGTAGGAGTTGAAAACAGCCAGAGAGGGCGGGTCAAGCTGGGAGAGGCCTTTGAAAGAAATACTCGGAAAATTGTGTTTTACTCAAAGTGTAATATGAAGTCAATCTAAGGCTACAGTTCAGTAGAGGATATGGTCAAAGTGATGAACAAGGAAAACAAAAAGAGTAAGGAGTGACTTCAGAAATTGTAGCTCTACAAGCATAATGTATGGACCAGTAGATACGATAAAATCTATTCAAACACAAGTAAACCATATTTGTTGAATGGTTAGATACGTGAGTGGTGAGTGAACAAATGGTTATGTTGATGGAGATGGGTAATTCAGCTTATAGAACCAAAGCAATTAAGTGCCCATAATCAGGAGGGTGGTTTGTTGGAGACTCTCTGTGGAAAACTCAAGAGGAATAGCAGTAATAACAATAATAATAATAATAATTATATATATATACACACATATATATATATACATAGATATATAATGTCAGACAATGCTCTGATGAAATTACAGTAAGAGATTGGCAGTAGCGGGATACTGCTGGGGTCGGGGAGATGACACATCAATAAGGGTACCTGACCTCAAATTAGGAGAGGGAGGCCCAAACTTTATCTGTACGCTGGTAACTTGTACACGCCTAATCCTGAATTGTACCCCACATCATTAAAATAAATAAATAAATAAATAAAAATTAACAGTAAGAGAGGTGAGGGAGGCAAGGTCCTTGCCTATAGGGAGCTTAAGATCTGGAGGTAGCACATTCATACTTGTTCAATAAACTTTTACTGAGCACCTAATACTGGCCAGGATATGCCACGTGCTGGTGGTGGAATAAAAGATACAGTTTTCATGGAGTTTATAGTCTATGAAAACATAAAGAAGTAAGCAGGCGATTAGCATAAAGTATGAAGACAGTCTATAGGGAAAATACAGGGAGCCAGAGCAAGACTGAAGGGGTGGGCTGAACATGCACAAATGGAATAAGTTGTGTTTCTAAAACTCAGGGAGTTATGACTGTGGTCAAATCACTATTTTGATAAGCATCTTGGAGAAGGGGATGGTGAGACACCTCCAAGGGACACGCTTGAAAACAATACTGATTCTAACAACTCCAACACAGATTGTGAAAACTTTGGGGGGCCGGCGGGGGGTGGGGGTGGGGGGGAAGGAACACACAGACCATGCCTCTGCGACTCTGTTGAAGGAAAGAGGCACTTCCACAATCCCTCTTGATTCTGGCATTTGTGGATTAATCACCTGATCTGGGTGTTCTGTGCCAGAGATGGCAAATGTGTGGAACATTTGTTAACACTCTCATCTCTCATACTTATAACAGACATCAATTTTTAATCC
>CAUYQG010106546.1:0-67205 GCA_963574415.1 Tarsius wallacei
TGCCCGAAGACAGAATGTCTTCCTTGAACCTCAGCCTGTGGCAGCTGGCATTGGCTTATGCATAAACCTACTTCCAATCATCATTCGCCTGCTGGCTAGAGACTCAGAAAATTCACCATCCCGTAGTCTGTTTTACTGTGTGTGTGTGTGTGTGTGTGTGTGTGTGTGTACAGGAAAGACATAGTTTTAATAGGGTATTTACATGAGAATCCGAAAGTCAGTATTCAGGCCAAAATCAAGTTCTGTAAATACAAGGTTTTGTCAGGTGAGAAAAGATTTTAACATTTACTGAGTGTTCACTTTGTTGCCTGTTGTGCTTATGGACGAGAAAGTTCAGGCACAGCCATTTCAGGTTCCAGAAAATTTCCATCACAATCTGGTAATGACAGAAGAAGGGGAACATGGAATTAAACAATGTGAGATTAGATGTAATTGGAAATAAACTAATTACAATTTACTAAAGGTTAGTGGAAGAATGTTAGGGGAACAAAGAGATTAGTCAAAGTGGCTTGCTTGTAAACCCACTTGAAATATTAGAAATGTATTCTTTTAAGCAATCACTTTTAAGTCATGCAAAAAATCATTTATTTCTGGCTATGACCTCATTAGTAAAGAGGTGTATCTTAATCAGTTAATTACAGTCATGTAATGTTTGTATGTGTTGATACTTTAAAATCCAATTGGCAATAGTTAGTTGTCATCAATTATATAAAAATGTTTACCCAATTCTGAAATTAAATTTTTGAGCCACATCTTTGTTGAGAGGAATGTACTTCATATGATTGATGTACTATCTTGTGGAAAATAGAATAATTAGTTAGGAGACAAGATTTGGGACATAATTAAAATAGTTGTTTCTATTATTTTAATGACAATAAAATAATACTACCACTTCAGTAATTATTTAATAGTGCATTTTGAATCTCACAAAGATGAGTTTATAGTCAAATAAAACTATGAATTTGTCTTCCTAATGGTTAATGTTCTCCTTACCCCTTATTTGAAACAAGGTAGTCTTCTTTGGAAAAGTCAAATAGTAATTCCGGTGTTAGAGTTCTTACCTAACTCAGGGATGCAGATTATTGCAAAGGAGGTTAAACAGATGCAAGATAAAATTTGCCTCATTGTCAATTGCTTTAATTTCCTTAAGTGTCATATATTTTTAAAAAACCACTTAATTATTTTCTGTATGTTGGGTGATATAATACTTGTCTTGTGATCTGATATAGTAAACTATTTTTAGACATTTTACCTTTTGATGTCTAAATGATCTTAACTGTGCCACTAATTAGCCGTGTGACAGAACACAAACAATTTAATCTTAATTATGGGTTAGAGTTTTCTTCTTAACCTTGTCAGTTGTGAACATTATAATTATAAAATTGGTATAGTGGGGGAGAAAAAACAGAAACTCATTGGTATAATTTGAGGAATGTAATTTATTCAGGGTTTCTTAAGGGAGGGTGTAAGAAAGAGATGCAGGATACATAATCATGTGTATATGTGAAATATTCAGGGCTAAAAGATTGTTTGTTGATGTAAAATAGTATGCTTGAAACCTATTAACAAGAACAAAAAAGAAGATTGAAATACATACCATATCTCATATGATATATAATGTAGGCTATTTACATGGAAAAAATCATGCCCTGAAGGCTGTTATGTCTCTATTCTGTGGAAATGACTTTCTGTATTTTAATATATTTACATGAATAAGTTTAAAAAACATAAAACTTGATTGCAGCATGCAACTTTTCCTATGTGTTGTCTGTTATGTCCATGCTAATTCTGGTTGGGGTACTGTGAATGTAGTATTATTCATCATTCTCCTTATTTTAAAGGGAAAAAAACTGTTTTAGGAAGTTTCTTAAAAACTGAGTAAATATTAAGTATTATACTTTGGTGACATTTGTCTGGTACATCTCTACAAAATTTTATATTTGTTCATTTCTATGTGCCCAATCTCCATTTACAAGTGTTCTTTTACAAGTATTAAATTGGATAGTTTCCTATAGTTCAAATAGGTGTAAAAAAGCCCAGAGTGAATCATCAGGTCACTAACATAAGGTTGTCTTTGGCTGGGCTCCCTAGAAGCAGAGAGGGGTGCAGGGATGCAGGGAAGCAGGGATGAGAATAACCTCAATACATGGTTACTGAGTAAGTGCTCTTCAGGATAATCTGTGAAGAAGAAAGTGGAGCATAAGGGAAAAAGTAAGCAAGGATGTTGTCTAAAGAAAAGTTCAGCCATGGCTGCATCAATAAAGTGTCCTGGAACATAAACTGCACCACAATGTTTTCATCTTTGAAGCAGGGTGGCTGACCATGAGGAAAGGGTAAGGATTTCTTTCCTGATAGGGGGACTCCTTTCGTGTAAAGGCAGGGTTTTGGTGAAGAGGTGTTGTTGGGAGCAACAGGAAGCCAACATTTCCAGCGACTGAGCTATGAGTGGGCGAGGACTTTGGCAGGACATTGCAAAGTCCTCTCCAGAGATTAATAAGTAAAATTATTCAAGAAAGTTATACTGGGCTTCCTGACAGCATGGTGATCTAAATATGTGGGACTTCTTGCATTGCAGCTGGCTCCTCTTAGGGAGAATGGAAACTCCAGACCTCTTCAAGGCTAGGACCTGTCTTGGCACCATGTCACTTTCAATACGATCTTTTAATCAAGAAGGTCACAAGGTCAACTTTGATTTAAGATGAGATGTGTCTACCTACAGATGGGAGCAATTATTGCAACTGTTTTGGATACTATCAGAAATATTAAGAGGATGTTTATTGCAAATGCTTTGTAGATAACTATTTTTTTTTTCAGGTGAAATACCAATCTCAGACAATCATTGAATTGGTCCAACAGTTTTTACCCACAAGGTAATATGACCTTCTCTTCCCAATGTTGAATCTTAGCCAACCCTCATAAATTGAATTAAAGCCCTCCCTCCTTACAACTACGTCAAGCACCTCTATCAAATACAGCCATAAAATTTGATTTTACCCTCCACAAGATTCCCCAGCATATGCATATGGATATGTGTAACACACAGTCTTTTCTTCCTTAAGAACACTAGGTAGGGAAGGGTAGATAAATCAGGGAGTGTACAAATGAACAAATTTTCTCAAATTTGAATGACATGGAGGTTGTATGGAGCTAGCACAGATGAAAATCATTAGGCTCATCAAAATCTCTATCAGTTGGGTAGATAATCATTACTGACAACAACTATTTCAGCTTTGTGGACCCCTTTATTCAATAGTCATCCATCAGGTTTCCTTGTTGGCCCCTGGGGCATTCCCTTTGTCTAAGTCAGTTTCAATTCACACAGAGGGAAAAATATTTTTATTTTTTTGAGGTGTAGTCTCACTCTGTCTCCCAGGCTGGAGTGAATGGCACACTCACGGCCACCGCAGTCTTGAACTGCTGGGCTCAGGTGATCCTTCCATTTCAGCCTTCCAAGTTGCTGGAATTACAGTCACACACCACCACTCCTGGCTAATTTTTTGACTTATTGTAGAGATGAGGTCTCGCCCAGCTGCCAGGACTGGTCTCTAACCTGTGAGCTCAGGCAATCCTTTCACGCTAGCCTCCCAAAGTGCTGGGATTATAAGCGTGGGCCACCATGCCCGGCCTCAGAGGGAAAAATATTTTTAAAGATGTACACTTTAATTGGGGCCTTTGCTGTCCATTTTAAATGACATCTCTTATATTTTGTCCAGTTTTATCATGAGGGTGAGAGGAGTTTTTAAAAGCAGTAGAGCTGACTCCAAGTATTTATAATGATATCTAGACTCAATTTCTCATTCTTCAATTGGTAATTTTTTTAGTACTATAATTCTAATCTGGGCTAGTGGAAGCCAACAATTAGTCAATGTCTCATCTATTGTTCCCATGGGAGTTAGTCTGTCTCAGGGAAATCTGTCTGAGAAGACCAACATTCCTTCTTATCTCAGTGCCTTAACAAAATAAAAAGTGCTTTCGTTAATCTTAAAATTGTCTAATATGAGTCACCTTGGTTAGGTGATATCTTCCACATGTAAATTCAGAAACTGAGTCTCTTCCATATTAGTCCTTGTAGGTCAAACAATTATAAATATCATTTTCCCCAAGGTAACTGCTACCAGGGTTTGAATAGTTACCCCTTCCAAAACTCATGTTGAAATCTAATGGTCATTGTACAGTATTAAGAGGATTGAATCATGAGGGCTTTACTTTCATGGGTAGGACAGATGCCATTATTAAAGGGTTAGTTCATCCCTTGCTCTCTCTTGCCCCTCTTCCTTCTATGAGATGGCGCAGCAAGAAGACCCTTAAAAAATTCCAGCTCCTGCATCTTGGACTTTCCAGCTTCCAGAAAGAATACATTTCTGTTAATTATAAGTGACCCAGTCTCAGATATTGTTATAGCAGCAAAAACAACCTAAGAGATTAACCTTTGAAGTCGTATGTATTTCTGAGGATGAGAAACACGGAAAATCATACATGGGAGAGTTCCTGGGGCAAGCCTGCAAGTAGCTCACATAATTTTTACACTTATGTATTGACCTGGACTCCATCATTTACCCAAAACATGACTTTAAGGGAGATTGAGAAATGTATCTAGCTGTATGTACAGGAAGAATAAACAGGTTTGGTTGATTGGACATCTGTAGTGGTCACAGTCTAGTATATTATTTCATTCTTTCCACTCCCAGTGGCTGCACCTATTTCCCGCACACAGCCAAAAAAAAAAAAATCAAAGGTTTTGAAGGATGCAGGTCCTTTCTATTGTTCTCAGACATGGAACTTCTAAGTCCAGTGACCTATAAACTGGAGAATTAAATTATGTGCTCTTTCCCACCTTTATACATATAAACCCTATTAAGTCAAGGACAGTGTAAGTGAACTAAACATTTTTATTTTGGGTGTTCCATAGCCCCATGGTTTTTCTCTCCACTTAATTGGCATCTCCTTTGACTCTATTAGAAATAATGGCATTGGGTAAGAAGGATTTGCTCATATAAACGTCATAGGGTGGATATTAATAAATCTTTATCACTCAAAGGTCCTAATGTCTTATTCCATACCTTTGAAGTTTAGAGGCAATCAGATTCTCTAACATTTTAAAGCCCTAAATTATTCTCTTTATTTACTTTCATTTCTTTATTGAAATAGAAAAAATTCTTTTCTGAGTCTTTTTCCATAACTCCTCATACTAGCAGAGAGGAAAAGCCAAAGCACATTATTACCCTAAATATTTGCAACATTTTAACTCGGATTTAGGGTAAATAGTCTGCCTGTAGGTATTTATTTTACTAAATATTTTTCTGCCACTACATTACATTTTGTTCTCAATCTTTTCATCCACCAATATCGATATAACTTAGTAAACAGGGCAGCTCTTAAACAGAGATGATATTTTCTGAAAATTTCAACATGTCTTTAGGCTTGGAAATTTCCTTGTCAAGATATATTTTCCCATCATCTTTTTTACTCATTTATTACCATGTAAGGGAATCCCAGAAGCATACAGAGACGGTTATCACTCAATGAACAGGAACATGTCTTCCAATCCTTGAAATCTGATGACTGTTCACAGTCAGTTTCCTTACTGTAAAGATGACCAAGAGAGAGCAAAACCTCTGTGACTCTTAGTCTTACATGTTGGATGTGTTGGCTGGAATGTCCTTTTGTTACAGATAACCAACCCACTGCAAATATGGATGGGGTAGAGACTTCCCAGAAGTAGCCTACCACATATGTTGACATCTCATTTCAATAATTATTTTATTATCCAGGTTATCATCATCATTGACAGAACCTGCTAAAGGGCAGCATTATTTTGGTGTCTGAGTCATCTGGATGTCTTCCTCTGTCCTTGAGATAACACTTTTTTTTCAGGATTCCTACAAGACTGTATTTTTAAACATGGCACTCAAGAAATGCACACATACATACATACATACATACATACATACATAAAATCCTGTGCATGTTGAAATTCAAATCTGATTATCTAGTCCAGTCTTGATTCTCAGAATCTCGGAAAAAAAAATGCATGCTCGTAGGATTCCATGAAGATTATTTCAATTTTTGTAGTGGTATTTAATATGGTGACCAATCCCCAGCCCTGTTTACTTGAGTGCTTTCTCTCACTCCATGGAGTCAGTCATTAGGGCAGAGTTGGGTCCAGAATATAGTCCATTTAGGGGCCTTGCCAATTTGCTTGTGCTGAGCTGGCCAGCAGGCACCATGCCTGAAATATTTTGGTACTCGGGAGCGTCAAACCTTGCCCATAAATTGTGTCAAACTTTGCACAAATCCCACCTCAGTATCCTCTTAAACCATAGTCATAAAAAAGTAAAACTGACAATCACTTCACTTATTTATTCTTACATTATATTATATTTCAACTCTTTTGCTAGCCAAAACATGTTTGTTCTTCTTGAGTGAAACATGTCCGTCTGATATTTCATCCATCATTTCTAATAATAAAATTCATTTCATTGTAGTCATCAAAATATGAAAATAAACATGTTAATAAACACAGATATTTAATAAGATATATTTGCAACATGCAGAGAAATAAGTAAAAGTACAGCTATAGACATATCTCAATCTGTTCTTACAAATTTGTAAGATTACTTTGTCTTCTGATAAGTATCAGCAATCAGCAATATGTTGGAAGAGATGCAGTTTAAAAGTCTCATTCAAAACACTGGTCGTTTATGTGTAAGTAAGGTGAGTTTTCCCCCTGAAAATCCATTACAAATCTACCTATACCTATACCTATAACTATACTGTCTATGTCTCTATCACTCTGTGTTTCTATCTCTATCTCTAATCTATGTATTTATGCCTATAGACATCTTTCTTTCTTTCTTTCTTTTTCTTTCTTTCTTTCTTTCTTTCTAGATAAAGCGCCTATGCTAACAATAACTTAATTTCATAATCAAATAAGGAAATGAGACAAAACTAAGATTAATAATTTTGTTTACAAATATTAATGGTGTTTATGATCATCTTTTTTATTGTATAAAAACACAATCCCACTCCCAAATTATATCCAAAAATAAAACAACTCTAAAACAAAACAAAACAATCCTGCAAAGAAGACAAAACAAAATTTCCAGAGGTGGAGAATTATCCTTCAAATTATCCTTTATAAAGGTAAATCAGTGTTATCCAGCTGTTAAACTAATATTCACAAATAACTGAATTGAAAACTTAAAAATATTGTGACACAAAAACATTATTTTTGTTATTTCCAGAGTGCAGCATTTTATTGTTTTAATTTTTATTATATAGGTTCCTGAAATATCGACAGAAACATTTACTTTATACTCAAAATAAACCTTATTAAAATAATGTATTTGTATGTGTATTATGATTTACAGAATTAAAGAAAATAAATTTAATAAGCTGTTTTCTTTCTTATTTCTCTAACACATATTTTCTATAGTCTGACTTTACAAGAGCACAATATAGCATATATTTTATATTCTTCTGTCATTGGACAGGCAAGAGAATTACTGTGAAATGATCACAGTCTTCCTGTCTTCCTCTCACTTAGGCCCGGATTCATCTGTGGGTCTTTGAACTCACTGGAGTCTCCTAGGACAGGGATAGAGAAGTGCTACTCATTCCATAGAGAGTTTGACCATGCCGAGGTTCTTGCTTCACCCTACTGGACTTGTGAATCTGTGGGTCACTGGGCACAGATTGCCTGCCTGTCTGCCTTGAACTGCACTATTCCCTACACACTCTCTGCTTAATGTCTTTGAAAGTCCTGACACTTTGGGTTATCTCTGACATAAAATCTTAAAGCTTGTAACTGAAATATGGAGTGAAATTTTCTAAGGATACATAGCTGAAAGCAAAATAAAATTTAAAATAGTCCCAGAATAACTGGCACTCTTTTTTGTTTAAGTTGACAACAAGATAAATGCCCAATTGTCATGACAATTAAAATATGATTTAACCTCAGAAATAATATCTGTGTTCTTTTTTTACGTATTTTAATAATTTTGAGTATTAGGTATCCTTATGCCTCTTTTTAATGTAAAATCTTAGAGCTTTTTTCCCTTAACATACAATCAAGAGGGAAAAACATTGCAATCCAAGTGGAAATAGTAGGCATTGTTTTAACATCTGTAGTCAAAAACAGCTGATTAATTTTTAAGAAAACGAGACTTTATAAATTATCTCTCAAAATTGTAATTGAGAATAATAATGAGGCCAATAAATGTGCACATTACTGGAATAAGCCCGGTTTTGGAGGGAGGCATGTGGAAAAGGGAATCGGAACAATCACTGGAAGGAAAATGACATGGCTGGAGAGAAACAGCTATGTAGGATTTGAAAAAGCCTGAGTCCAAGAGACAGTGAATTGAAACCATGTTACATATTTTTATACTCTACTTCTATGTTAATTATTTAAAATAATGTAGAGAGCTATTTTAACATAACACTGTATTGTTTCCTATGGAGGATCAGAACCTTGCTTATCACTAAATACTTCAAGTAAGATCAAGCATTGTCCATAATGAACTGCAAAATCACAATCTGAATTTGAGGATGGTAAAAACTCAATAACTCAGTACTTGAAACATTTTCACTCCCAATTTGTCCAGCAAGTATTAGAAAACAGTAAAAATAACCGAATTGTTCCCCTTATTAATAAATCCCTGAAGACATTAGATTCATTAATCAATTATTTCCTATGTATTAGAATATATTGTTACTGTCATTGAAGACACTATTTTAATGTGGTGTGAAAGTGAGCAGATTATTAAATTATACAGTGTAAATTAATCAAGGTTTTCAGGACCTATGTCCCTACACTGATTTTCTTATGCTTCATTTTGTATCTCTGGATCTGTCTTTAACAAAACTCTCTCTCTCTTTCCTTTTGCTTGTCTCTCTCTTTCTCAAACACACACACCCACACACCATTTATTGAGTTGGAAAATAAACACTGGAATAATTAGCTGCTTTTGAGAATCAAAAAACATGGTTCTTTGGTATTTTGTTTCTAATGTATGTAGGTATGATGTCGTGTTCTGTGTCAGAACAATCAAGTGAAACATTTTATTGACACAGAAAAATTTAAAAGTTTTAAAGTCAAAGTGTACCACACTTGAATTGAACAGTAAATGCACTACAGTTATTTTAAATCTGCTAGAAAAACCTGATTGTAAAAAAAATTAAAAGCTTGTTTTTTTATGGTTAATGATGATAATATGGACAAAGGCAATATGTACTGGGAGAGAAAGAGCAGATTTTGTACTCCTGATAGTTTGTCTGTTATGTGGCTCATATTTTTAATAAAATCAGATTAAATATAAAAATATTTTGAAAGACAGCTTTAGTTGTAAGTGCTAGCATAATGGGTCAGCAGAAGCGTAATTTTCTTGAAGGCATAGAGCTCGAAGATGATGGCTGTCAGTACTGTGAAAGCCCAAAGATCTGTTTACATATATTATAGCCTCGTTTGTCTAACTTTAGTTCTAAGTTGTGCATAGGAGAAGGACATTCATATCCATCCTTATTAGCATAATGAGTTTTCTCTTGCAATAGTCTGTGTGGAAAAGGACAAATAAGAGACACTGTTTTTGAAAATTGAATAGCGTTGAGGGTAGTATCATATCTGTTTAGCATTTGTTATATTTATTATCCAATAAAATAAGATCCAATGTGTTGTTAGTGTCAAGAAGATGTGGCAGGTTTAGATTATGGCACTCTTCTCCCAGGCTCAATGGTTGTTAAAAAGCCTCCAACATCATAACTACGGGTGTTAAAGTCCTGGTTAAGCAAAGATTGTTTTTAAAGTTTGATTCATGAATGAAAGTAATCTTCAGTTTATAGTTTTAATTCATAATGCCTTGATCACTGATATGTAATTAAGTTACTTACATTTTTGTTGGTGTTAGATATTTTACTCTAAAATTGATAAAGTATAAGATATCAACTTTTTATTGCCTTTTGTTGTCTAAACACTTGGTTATCAGCAATTCTCTATTGTTTTTAAAATCAGAGCAAAATAATGACATTTGATACTTCCATTTTAATGAATTTCCAAAGAATATTAATTTATTTTTGGTACTCTATATGTTTAAAATAGAATACTTGATTTGTTATGGAAATTACATGTTTCATTAAAACCTATGGGCCACATAACCATAGTGGCAAAAAACTTCAAATACATAGAAATATCTAAGAAAAAAGTACAAAAAAGTAAACAAAAAATGACAAAAAAATTTTTAAAAATTCCTCAAAAATCTATGGAAGTATTTTAACACTAATATTTGACCACTTTCTTTTAGTCTTCTTCCAGATCCACAAAAATTCAAACATTAATTATAAAATGAATTCTATATTCAGGCAATTATGCTCAATATTATATTTCTTGTTACATTTTATAAAGTCATCTAGTAACTAGGTACTATAAGAACAATTTTTGGTATGAAATTACATTTAGTTTTATCTGAATGTAAGCATCTATATGTGACTTCTTGGTATTTTTACTAATTAATAAAGGGCTACAATTCTTCAAACCAGTGTAATATAAAAGACTCTAAGGAGTAGTCTAATGATTCGAATTGAATATTCTAAATTATATTTAGGCTGCTAATAGTATTTTTAAATTTAGGACATTTGATTGTTTATATTTTTCTTTGCTAATTATGTGTTTTTTTATTCTATATTTCAATATCTATAGCTATATTTATCTACATTTATAGATTCAATTTCCATATATCCCATAAATTTTCATATTGTTAGCTATGGTAATATCTCATAATGTTAAATCAATACGCTTATTTATGAGGGATTATCATGTTAGTCTCTCATATGCTCTATTTCTTTATCTTTCCCATTTTAATATTTGGTTGTCATGCTTCTTTACAATGTTTTAACTAAAAACATAAGGGAAAGGAAAATAAGTATTTTAAAAATCAACAACAGTATACTCTTATTGGAGGGCATACTCTTCAACGCCATAATCTGGAGTGTAGACAACAGTATTTTCTTCAAGTTAGTTTCTGAAAATATCAAACATATTTCAAATTTTATTAAATTGGCATGATATCCTTTATCCTATTGTTGCATGCCATGTAAAAGCATATCAGGTGACATCTTGAGAGGGTTCCTCCCCCACCTAGGACAATTCCTCATTTTTTGAACATATAAACTTACAGAGACATCCAAGTTACCAAGTTACTTTATATTACTTCCCCCTGAGATTTGCATTTTATTTTCTTTCTTTTCTTTTCTTTTCTTTCCTTTCTTTCTTTCTTTCTTTCTTTCTTTCTTTCTTTCTTTCTTTCTTTCTTTCTCTTTTTTTAATTTTATTTGAGCAGAAGTCTCACTCTGTCGCCTAAGCTGGAGCTCAGTGGCACAATCACAGTCACTGCAGCCTTCATCTGCTGTGCACAGGCTATCCTGCTGCCTCAGCCTCCCAAGTAGCTGAAACTACAGGCGAGTGCCACTACACCTGGCTAGTTTTTTTTAATTTATTTATTGTAGAGACAAGGTCTTACCAAATTGTCCAGGCTGGTCTCGAACTCCTGGGCTCAGGCAATCCTCTTGTCTCCGCCTCCTAAGGTGTTGGGATTACAGTTGTGAGCCACTATGCGCGACTGAGATTTGCATTTTCTAATGGCAGAAAGTTCATAACAGAAAACCACTGAAATCATGAAAGTTAACATGAAATAAACCTGCATTTTTACTGCCGGCTAAATATTGAGATGTGTGTTCTCTGCCTTTCAATGCCGAACATTTCTTTTGATTATTAGTTTTCCTTTTTGTGTCTTTGTTTTAACTTCTTTTTTCTTGCTGCTAAGATCAAAGTTTAGATATTAAGTTCATTACCTAAACTTCCACTTGAAATCATATCTCTTGTGTAAGAGAGGCGCCTCTTATTTTTACGAGGGACAATGGATAACTCTACTTGTTCATACAGTTGTGGACTATCTAGCCCAGGAGGAACTGTATGTTGTGTGTGCCTTGTCAAGCATCAGGCATGCTACCCCATCACATGTGGCCTTCTCTTAGCAATCTAAAGGCAAGAAGAGAACACATGTTGACAAGACAGTACCTCAAAAACACAAGAGATTTGGGGGGGCTGACTCAATATGGGCTGAAAACATCAGAGTATTCCTTTTCCTAATTTATTGTGACTCAGTTACATTCTTGACCTTGGGAAAGAATGATTGTGGCTCAACATTTTGAAAGTAGAATAAGAGTGTGGTAGGACCTTATGTTTTTTTCCAGAAGTAAAAATTCCATCAACACCAGTGTCATATTATAAATCAGCTGTGGTACTCATGAAATCCTTTTTAGTCATGAAGGAAGTCAAGAGAGGAACCATACAACCATGTCCTATTCTGGTCATATGATGAAATATTTGAAAGTATATTACTTCCTTTTGATCACTTACCTGAGCAAGAACTAGCATTATCATATGGATATATTCATTGTGAACTGAAGCAAGTTTCAGTTCTATCAGATTAGTGTGTGTGTGTGTGTGTGTGTATGAGCACATGCACACGCAACAATTAAAATGTCTATTCAAATGATAATTGCAATTTTCCTCCATAGTGTTAATGAAATGCAATTCTGATTATTGAACAGACTCATCAGGTCTGTTCAATAGAATAATATTCCAAAGACTAAGGCTATACATTAAAGGCATTTTTATTGTGTTACCATGAAGACAGAGGTGAGAAATCTACAAGGCATTGGGATGTTTGAACACGCTGGGAGTGAAACTTTGCTATGATTGACAGTGAAAACCAGACCTTTTCATCATGTTACATGTGTCTCTTGTATCCTTATATGATCTATTCCTTTTTAATTTTTGAGATACATGAAAGTTTTCTTCTGACCTATCTTTTAGTTTACTAATCCTCCATAGTTTTTCTTCTCTACTTTTATAAACTCATCTGTTTCTTGAGTTCCTAATTTTTGTCATTGCATTATTCACTCCCAGAATTTCTATTTTATTCTCTATAGATCAAATTTTCCACTGTGATTCTTCTTGTCATTTAGTTTTGTGAAAGTATTAAGCACTGTCATTTTATAGTCATTTTCTGATAACTTTAGTATCTGAACTACCTCTTAGTCTGTTTACATTGTTGCTTTCTCCCTCTCTCAGCTCATCTAGTGTTTTGGATGCCTGTTATTTTTTTCCCTGTGTGTTTGGCATTGTGATCTGCTGCTCTGTATGATGCCTCTATTTTTGAAAGTGAAATTACTTTTGCATTGGGCAGGCTATTACGTAGAGGCAGATCCCACTAATCCAAGCAAAGATTGAGTAGGTCTGTGGGGGCAATTTATGCTGGCTTCCCCTTTACTCCTAGTATATAGCCCATTGTTATTCCCAAATAATACCCTGCAGTGTATACTGGTCCTGAATTCCAAATTTGTCCCTTTATCCCTGGGAGACAGCCAAAGCCTTCTGTAAAAAATGATATTACATACTGCACTCACCTCCCTGGATGCCTGTCCTCACTGAGATTTTTCAAATTCTTTTTGACTTGCAAGTTTACCAATGCTTTCAAGCGTGCGCACATGTGTGTGTGTGTGTGTGTGTGTGTGGTTGTGTACATCTTTTTCTTTTTAAGAAGTTACTTTGAAATGAACCAGTCTGCAATTCTGGGAAGAAGATTCTTTGTAAGTAAGTTGTAGTATAACAGTATGCCTGGAATTGTGCTTAAAATTAAGATAATTGACTTGCAATTATTCACGTGTCACTGAGAATACATCATTAAGTGATTTCATCATTGTGCAAGCATGATACACAAACCTAGACTGTGTGACACACCTAAGCTATATGGTACAGCCTATTGCTTTTAGGTTACAAACTTGTACAGCATGACTGCACTGGATACTGTAGGCAAGTGTAAGTATTTGTGGATCATATCTAAACATAGAAGAGGTACAGCAAAAATAGAGTATAAAAGATACAAAATGGTGTACCTGTATAGAAAATTTACCATGATGGAGCTTGCAGGACTGAAGTTTGCTCTGGATTAGTCAGTGAGTGACTAGTTAGTGAATGTGAAAGTCCTGGACATCCCTGTGCACTTCTGTAGACTTTATAAACACTGAACACTTAGCTGACACTCAATTTATAAAGGAGTATTTTCTTTTTTCAATAAAAAATTTATAACATAACTTTTTACTTTATTATGTTTTATTGTTTTAAGCTTTTGACTTGTGTGATAACATTTGGTTTAAAACAAATGCACTGTATACAAAACACACAAAAATACTTTCTTTATATCCTTAATTGATGAGAATTTTTCTTTTTAAAACTTTTTCCTTGTTAACCTTTTTTTTGCTGTTACAATTGAGACACAAATATACATGTAAACCTATGCCTACACATGTCAGGATCACCAATATCACTACTTTCCACCTTTCCACCGGGAGGTCTTCAGGTGCAAAACACGTATGGAGCTGTCATCTCCTATGATCACAATGGTTTCCCCAGAATACCTCCTGAAGGAACTGCCTGAGACTGTTTTACAGTTAACTGCTTTTATAAGTAGAAGAAATACGCTCCTAAATAATGATAAAAAGCATAGTGTAGTAAATACATAAACCTGCAACACAGTTGTTTATTATCCTTATCAGGATTTATATAGTGTACAAAATTGTATGTGCTAGACTTTTATACAACTGGCCGCATAGTAGGATAGTAGGTTTGTTTAAACCAGCATCACCACGAGTATATTAATGATGTGCTGTGCTAGGTGATAGGGCATTTTCAGTTCTGTTATAATCTTATGGAACCAGTGTCATATTACAGTCCGTGATTGAAATGTTATGCAGCCCCTGACCTTATCTAATATTTTACCTGTACTGTCCTCTGCATCATTCTGATTACCCAAGCTGAGCTATTTTTCTTTACATTAAAGGTGTGAGCAGAGACTGTGTTCTTCTTGGCACTGTGTATTTTTCGCATATAATGGATATGAAAGGGAAAAATACCATTCTGTTATCTATCTTGTGATTTCACAAAATTACTTAAAATTATGCTAGCCCTATTTAGTGTCAAATTAAAATGCATTTCCATAAATAATGTCTGAAACTAGGTGAATTTTTGTGAAGATTTTAGGTTACAGACTAAACTTTACAATAAAAACTCTGATATTTCTGTTGCTGGAGATTTGGACTCTGGTTAATTGATCATCAGTGTACATGATTTACAAAAGAGCTTTTGCTAGGAGGAATAAAGTAGAGAACTTGATGTTAGAAACAGCTTTGGGAGTGGGGACAACAGCTGCAGTGAAGATTCTTGGTTAGGACACAGAGACACCTGGCCTAAATTCTCAAGAGAGTAGTTCTCACAAAAGGTGGACTTTTTTACTAGAAATGCCTGGAAACGGGCTGAGGTCAGGATCCGAGAGAGGTGAACTATCCTAGCACTTAGGAGGGATGCTAGGTCGGAAATCCTAGCAGTCTGCATTGCAATCTTCCAGACAATGAAAATCTCACATCCTCCACAGGTGAGGACATGTCAGGGTACCCAGCCTGCTATGAGCAGTATCTGTTCCTTCTTATGGAGGGTCTTCACAGTTGACTGACCCAGAGAAGAAGAGGCTAATTGCTTTAAGAGATGTGGCTGATCCTGTCCTACAGCCTTGTGCGAACAGCTTTCCTCGGTGCATTGAAGTGCTTATATGTCCAAAAGGATCTTCAGAATTTATTTTACAGTGTCTTGAATTTAGCAAGTTAAGGATCTCTGTGAGAACTGACATGCAATTATACATGGATGAATTTACAAGGAAAATGCTAGGATAAAGAAAGAAAGCTTCATGGGTATTAAATACTCATCTACACTGCAAGTTTGTATAATCTATAAATATTTCTGTATGTGACCCAAGACTTAGTATAAAATTAGAAAGATCGATAAACAAAATAATGATTGCATTAATGCTTATATATATATATATACATATATTCTATTTTGTCATTTAAACAATAAAACAGCTTATTTAGATTTATCCATCAATAACAAGTATCTGTGTGTCTAATTTATTATTACCAGTGGAGAGGTGACCTATAATGAAATGATCACAACTTATAAAGCTACAGTTAACTATGTGGTAAAGTATGCCATAGTTTCACTAAAAATCCAATTTAATTACTGCCTCAGCATTGGTAATAAAAAGCAACAAATGCACTTCAATGAGTTCATATAGCAATTGAAAAAGCTATTCAACTTATACAAAACCAGGATTTTCATCAGTAATGTTTAGATATTTAAAAGTATTATTAAAGCACATTAGAAACGTTATCCTTAGAGCAATATTCTTATATGGGTCTTCATTCATATTCATTCACATCTTCTAGAATCAACAGTCCTATTTTCCAAAATCGCTTGGCAAAAGAAACTGGCATGTTTATTCAAATAAAGCAAGGGTAGACAAGAAAGAGAGAAGGATAGAAGAAGCATATTGCAATTACATGGGAATGAAGTTAAGTCTTTATGTTCATGGTCAAGAACCGCTTCCATATTTCCATATTCTATAACTATATCATACCTTATCTTTTCACCAGCATCTTTCCCTCATCTTCACATTCAGCTGTCTTTCCGTCATTCCATTTTCTCCAAGTAAATTGAAGTCATCAGAAAATAAATTTCATAGACTCCTACTGCTAGAACTCCTCATTCCCCCACCAGAATCATATTCTACCAGCCTGCCTGAAACTATGGATCTGTGCTTTCCAGCAACAATTGCCATCAGCCACATGTGGCTGCGAAGCACAGGAAATGAGGCCAGTCCAAAGGGAATACTATAATTATAAAATTTACTCTGGATTCAAAGACAGTACAAAAAATTGAATGCAAAATATCTCATTCATATTGTTATATCAAATAAGAAGCTATCCTTCTAAATGAACGGGAAATATAGTCTTTCCCAGACAAACAAAAACTGAGGGAATATATCACCACTAGATCAGACCTGCAAAAAATGCTTAAGGGAGACCTACATCAACAAGGAAAAGGGCATTATCTACCAGCAGAAGCATAAATCCATTGGTAGAATAGATATATAAAGGATAATATTTTGGATAAATCGGGGTAAGTAACATATTAGAATGAATTTCACCTACTTTTCATGCCTTTTTTTTTAGTGTGGCTATTAGAAAATTGTAAATTACTTATTATGTTCATATTATAATTCTATTAGGCAGCTTTTCTGTTAGAATTCTCTGAACTTCTCACTTAAGCTGATCTCTCCCATTTTGTAGTTTTTTTGAGAAGATTTTTCTTAAGAACATGACAACATCACATCTCCCATATCCTACATTGCCGGTTTGTTTTTCCTTCTCTCAGGCATCATTTAGAATGGTATATAAATATGCTTTTATTTTCCTATCTTCTAAGACAGTCATATAACCCTCCCCTTGCAAATTGCTACCCCATTTCCCCAGTTTCCTTTTCAGCAGTTTTTAAGAGTATCTCAAATTTCTAGTGTTTGCATCCTCTTGGTTTCATTCTCTCTTAAATCTACTCCTCTTTGACTTTTGCATTCTCCTTATTATCCTACATTTCTTAACAACAACAAAAAATATCTACAACAAAAAACTGCATTTCTTAAGGTAATTACTCTCGTATGGTACAAACCTGTGGTCAATTCCAAGAGCTCACTTTTCTGGACCCAGAGTCAGCCGTGGAAGAATTATCTCTCCTTGACACAGTTTTTTCCCCGAAATTCCAGAACATCACATTTATCTGGCTTTCCTCCAACCTCTGTCATTACTTCTTCTCAGTCTCTGTTTCTGGAGCATTATTTCCTCCCTAAGCACTTGCGTTTGACATAATTTTGTTTTAGTCTTCCCTTTCCACTTATTTTCTTGATCTCATGAAAACCCATGAACTCTCAACTTCCATCTTCAGCCAGATCTCTGCAAGAACTCTGGATGGATATATACAAGCACTTTTAAGATTTCTCTTTTTATGTTTCTAATCGGCCTATCTAACTTAGCATTTCCAAAACTAAGATTCTGACCTCCCCGACTTCAAAACTGCTCTAATTGCCACATTTCTCATCTCAGATGATGGAAATGGTCTTCTTGTTGCTAAGATTACAAATCTATCTGGAAGACTTTCTTTTTCTTTTTTGAGTGGAGTCTCACTCTTGTCACCAAGGCTGGAGCGCAGTGGCATGCTCACGGCCACCGCAGTCTCTACCTGTTGGGCTCAGGTGATCCTTCCACCTCAGCCTTCTAAGTAGCTGGAACTACATACCACCACACCTGGCTAGTTTTTGTGATTTTATTGTATAGATGAGGTCTCACCAAGTTGCCCAGGCTGGTCTCAAACCCCCTGGGCTCAGGCAATCTTCTCACCTTGGTCTCCCAAAATGCTGGGATTATAGGCTAAACCACTAAGCCTGGGCCTGGAAGACTTTCTTAAGTCCTCCAGCCCCATCTTACTCTTCATATTCAATTGTACAGCAAAACTTGTCCTTATTTTCAAAACACAATAAAGATTCCAGCCACTTCTCAGCACCTTTATTGCTGTCACTGAGAATGTAAATCACTGGCTCCAATTCTTATCTAACTCTTTAACTGTGCTCTGCGGTTCCACTCTTGCTCACTGAAGTGTGTTCTTGGCTTAAAAAACAAAAGTGATCCTGTTAGGACACAAATTAGGTCATATGTCACTCTTCTACTTAGAGTCCTGCAATCATTCTTCATTACACTGAAACTAAGGTCCAAGTGTTTGCAATAGTCTGGCTGTGAAACTGTATATATTTGTCTTTCCTCCCCACCTTCTCCTGCCATTTTCTCTCTGTATTTGTTTTCTACTAATCCTTCTTCCTTCCAAGTTTGCTGAAGCTACACTGGTTTTATTTCTGTTCCTTCAAAAAATAATGTATGCCTTAAACGTTGGCATTGGTTGTTAGCTCTGCCTGAAAATTCTTTCCTGTGGTTATAACATAAGGATAACATTGTTACCTACTTCAAGTATTTGTTCAAGTGTCAACTTCCTGATGAGTCCACTGACCAAATGAATGATAATCCTCTTGCCATTCCCACACCTTTCTAATAAACTATTCTTTGACTAAAATATGGAAAACTTGATCTTTTAAAATTCAAACATGTGCACTAAAGCATTTGGATTAATCATTCATTCATCCATTCCCCACTTTTCTGTGATCGGTGACAGGATTTCCTTTTTGCTTGACTGCCAACTTTCTCCCGGGAAGCTACAATAAATAATGAATATTTTGAATCATGAGGTTTCTTTGAACCTCTCACAGAAAAAAACCCGAGGCATGGGAGAAGAGGGGAAAGAAAAATTGGGAATTTAATTGACAATGGCATGTGAAGAGAAAATGAAGATTGATTACACTGTAGGGAGGATTCTATTGGATTTTGTATTTTCTTTGTTACCTCAAATGCCAGAAGCAAAGCCCATATCTCCCTGTGGATGCCACTCTAGAAACTGAGGTGCAGACACTCCTGGACGTAGAAACCCTGGCGAAATTAGAAGGGTTTTTATTTCCTGTTCCTTTAATAGAAAAATACTTTTTAAAAGTACAGTACATCGCTAATACTACAGCCTGCTGGTGATTTTTAAACATTTATTTTAATTGTTCAATTTTTTTTGAGACAGGGTCTCTCTGTGTTGCCCAGGCTAGTCTCGAACTCCTAAACTAATTAAGCAATTCTCCAGCTCAGCTTCCCTAGTGCCTGAAACTACAGATGTATGACACTGCATCTGGCTCATGTTTTATTTGGAGTCAAGTTTATTCTCATTAGGTTAAAGAATTCACTTAAATTAAAAAAATACATATATACATATAAATGAACAGAAAAGAGAGCCCGAATCATGAAGCATTTGTATTTTATCTGTCATTAACAAAAGTAACCTATAGAGCATTTTGTGTTTCATTAGTGTGGATGTCCAGAACCTATAAACAACATTCATAACTTGATTTTTTAAATTTTTATCCCATTGATTTTTATTGAAACATTCTTATCTCCTGTATTTCATATTGTGGTTTGTGATTGTTCGTTTTTTTAAAGTAATATCTATTTCCTTCTAAGTTTATAGTAGAACTGAATTAAGCATCATGCAGAGATTTTCTTGAACCAAGACCAAGGGTAATTTTACAGAATTTTCTTTAATTACACTAGCCATATTGGAATCTTCAGGGATCTCTACTATTTGATTAGATCAGAGGTTTTTTCAAAGGTATGTTCTTAATATTTTTAAAAATAAAAATGTAGTCAGCTGATTTTTTGGAAGTATTTACTATTTTAAAAAGTTGACTATATCAGTTTTTCCTCATGCTGAAATAATTTTTAAAAGCCATTAAATGATAGATTTGGCTTATTCTATCTAAGTTTAATCATTTCTGTTGGTGATTTGAACTTTTTCAGAAAAAGCTTCCATCAGTTTCAATCTCATTTGTACATTCTGCATTAACGTTGTATTTTCTTTTTCAGTCAATTTATGATCAATGTGAATATAGAGAATAGGATTTCACATACAGATACACTCAGGCTGCTGTATGCTTTTTTTTTTCAAGTTGCTAAGTGGGGAAGGGCTGTCCCACCATTATTCACATTGGTGTGCTTATTTCAGAAATAGCTGTAGTAGTTTTGGCATGGATTGTCTTTACATATATATCACAATGCTCCTGCTACAGATAAGCATAATTGAAATTAATTGCAGCCTGAAAACAATTTCTATTAAAATAATAGTCCACATCAGCAATTTCTCTGAAGCATGAAACCAATGATAATGTATATAATTATATGTATTTCAGTCTAAATGGAGATGTTTATTATTAGGCTGAACAAGGGGACATATTTGCCTAAATATTCACAAGGTTTTAGAATAAAATAAATGGTAGAAACTTTCCCTACATAAATAAAAAAAAATAAGTGGATATTTGCTATTTTGTATTGTTATAATGATTCACCTATCAAGATGTGCATATATTGTGACAAACAGTGAACAGTTTACAAAAAGATAAAATTTTTAAATATGTATATATGGGGAGGATTATCAGCAGTGTCTATTTATATAGCTCTCAGAATGGCATTGAGTATCACTGTTTTTCATATCTCTTACAGTATTTCTTTATAAATTCATAGATAAGCACAGATTTTGGTAGGTAGCTGCATTCTAGATGAATGTTTAATAAGAAATTAAATAAATTTAATGATAAAAAATTATTTTATAAAGTTTTGTCTTTTTATAATAATCTTTTTTAAAATTATAAAAGTAATACTTTAATATAATTAGAAATTACAGAGGGCTATAAAATTTTATGTTCATTAATTTCACCATTCATTATTTTTCACCTTTTTTGACAATGCAGAATAGTTTATCCTGGCATTTTGCGTCAATATATATTGTAAAGGGCCTGTAACTTATGTGGTTTTTCTTAGAACATTGAGATCTTATTTATTATACTTTTGGGTCTAGATTTTGTCTTATTTAGCAAGTTCTTTCTGATTTTAAATTTACAAGGACATTTGGCTATATTCTCTTGACAGTTTTAAAGTTTAACCCTCCTAAATTTAACCCTTTAATCATTCTGAGGTTTCTTTTGTTGCATAATGTGCAATATGAATTTTCTTAAATATGTCATCTAATTTAAATTTTCCAATATTATTCTATAAATATTTTCACATTTTTTTAAATTAATTTTTTTTACAGTGTGAGGTATAAGTGAAGATTTTCTATGTAAGTAGGCTGCATGCAGGTGAAATTTGGGCTTCTAACTGTCCCTTACTTCCCCTGGCAATGAACCAGGTACCCATTGTGTTGTCCTATCACGTGCCCCCATCTCTCTCTCCCCTAGCAATGCCCGGTAACTGCCGATCCCATCCTTGTGCTAATGTGATTGTTTAAATTAACAACATGAAATAATTTATATGACCTCATGATTCCATAACTAATAGTTATTATATTTGTGAGACATTTTAAACTTATTGATCTGTATGCACATATTTTATTTTTGAATGAATTTGAAAGTATATTGCAGATATCAGTGGGTTTTCCCCTGAATACTTTGCATATTATTAACTTAACTATTCTATAAGACTACAGATTTTAGGTAAAAATTACAATGAAATGCACAAATATTAAATGCACAAATGAATCATAGTTATTTTAATATATCTGACTTCCATTGTTAGTTCTTGTTGTGCTGCTTGATTTATCTCTTGAGTACAGATGGCTTTTCTTTCTTTCTTTTTTTCTTTTTTTTTCTTTTTTGTGCGTTGCATTTTTGGTTGCAACCCACAAACTATTTGTAGAAGAATATTGGAGGAAACTGAGGTAAATGATAATTATACACAGGAATGGGCACACCTTTCTATCTGTCAGTCAGTGTGAGGAATTCAGTTTTGTCAGGAGTTTGGCTTTTGTATTTGTCTTTGGTCATTTTCAGTGCTCCATAGACTTCAAATTTCTTCAGTGGTTTTCATTAAAGTTGGGCTGCTGTTATCTTGAGCTTAGTGTGATGCTTAGATGGGGTGCCTAGATGTTTTTCCAAGTCCTTGCTTCATCCCTAGTTTCATCAGTTCTTGAATACTTGTACCAAAATGGGAATCTTGTCTATATCTTGCTGTTTCCCCGGTAGGAGGCTGCTCTTGCTTGTGACTCTGGGCTGTTGGCAGGGAAACTGGTTCTGCTTTCTGGACCGCAAGAACCCTGCACCTGGGTCTCAAGAGTATGACTTTCTTAGCATTTTCCCATCCTGACTTCCAAATGGCAGATGATGTACCTTGTACTTCAGAGGGCTCATTGGTAAGAGTGAGTTAGAGAGTTTTCTGCCTCTCTTCCAGAAACAGGAAACTTGTTCTGCATTAGCTCAGGATACATTGGCAAGAAGGGTTTCCTGTCTTTAACTGCCAGGCAGAATACTTTGTTTCTACCTTTCACCAGAAGATAGGTTCTTGTTGCAATTGCTATATGTTGAAAATAATGGTAAAGGTTTTATAGGACTAAAGAGAATGAAATATATATTTAATATAAATTATTGCAATTTTTATGTTTAAGATTCTAAAGGACTTACATATTACATTTATAATGTACTAACATATTGGCTTTACATTTATGATAAATATATAATTGGATTAAAGGTAGTTTGGAATGCTCTGTGTTGAAATTCCAGTGATTTATGATAGATACTTATTCCTTTTGAATCAAATGTCCTTGTACTAATTTTGTTTTCTTAGCAGATTAAGGAAAATATGTGGAGTTATGACTTACTCACCTTCCCAAAAGAAACTTTTGGTTGGTAATAATACTACCAAATCTACCAGGTATTTTAGTTGTGGATTGTTTTCTTTTTTTAGATACAAAAAATAATGATTACTCTAATCTCACTGACTGACCTATGTAGAATCATGTACTGGCACATATTTTATTTTAAAATGTAAATTTCAGAAGCTTTTGAAATTATAGTTTTCTCCAGCGTGAATTTTTTTTTCCATAGACATTTAGACAAGTTTTGGACATTAGTAACAAAGTAGGTATGTCATGATATTATAAGCTCTAAAAGTACTCTGAAACAAACTCTGTACCTCATTGACTCTTTTCAGAGATTTCTTTATTAATTGCTACCTGATAAAGTATACCAAGCCACATAGCAATAAAGTCTCACTTTTTGTGTTTGACTATTATGCATTACTGAATTTCCTTTCCTACTACTAGAAATCCAGTATCTACTAGTACTCATGCTAAGACCTAGAAGCTAAGAAATTTTTACAGCAAACCTTGGGGACCCTTTCTCTGATATTGCAGATGGACAGGACAACAGTAGAAAATACATAAAAAAGTTCTCAAAAGTTTCCCAGGTAGGACATAAAGACACAATGTCTGCAGTCCACCTGTAGTCTATTGTCTTATCGTTCCTTTTTGAATAGCATTACATAAGTTATGTTTTTCTTGTTTTGTTTTTTGCTATGTGTTCATAAAGGAAAAGTCTGGTCAGAAGCATCTTCCATCTAGAAGATGGGAATCTTGGTCAGATGGCTGACAAGACTTGAATACCTGGCAGGAGTCTCAGAGTCAAGCAATTCCACTGAGGAAGGGTGTCTGCTCCTACCTCAAGCATCCGTCAGGCACTGGGCCAATCTTGAACACTGAAAAGGCATTCAGAATAGTTAGGTGTCACTAAATAACAAAGAGAGCTCAATTTTACTGTCATATCCTTATGGGACAATCTCATGTCATTAACAACAAGGAAAGGCCCTCAGATGTTATGAGAGAGCTTTGCTAATTCGACTGTTATCCATTAGGAATCCCATAACATTGGAAACAGATAAACTATTTCAAAAAAGTTCAAATTTTTAAAAATGTGCACCCTCTGATATTTAATATTATTTAAAAGATGTAATCCCTCAATATTAAAATCCATGGAATTTTCTCATATAAGAACATCTAAAATCTCAGTGCAGCCAGGCTGTTTGCTTACCTTTGGACAGCTTACTTTTCTGAGATGTTTATTAGTACCAATATCATTGGTTGTTCCCATGATATTTGTCAACAATTAAAATAAACTAAAATAACATCAGTCATGCATGCTTAAAACAGAATAAAGAAAACAATACCTTCAACTCTTACAAAACATCCACTACTTGTCAAGCTAGTGCTAGTATTATGCAACAGATACAGTTTATGGAAAAAATATAATGCAAGTGATTTTACCACAATGTTCTCCAACTGCTTCCTGCAAAAAAAAAAAAAAAAAAAAAAAGACTGCATTCAGACTCTTGATATAAATATCCTGAAAGTTGTTGGATATATTCTTATTTGACTGTTAGATGTTAATTTTCATGTGGATATTATGAATGTATTTCTTATTACACACAACTGATGAGTAGCTTTATTGGTTAGTTAAAGGACAAGTTATATCTCATTTATTTACACAGCTAACTAGATTTTTCACTAATTAGTTGTTGGATATGGTTGCAATCATAAAAATGTAAATTTTATAAATACTATACTCAAGAAAATGTTTATATTTTCTGTTTGTAAAGTTAACTAAGACTTTTTAGGAGTTGTCACAACTGCTTCCAGGAGATGTATCCAGATCAAGGACCCAAATATAAAATCCTGCTTTTCCAGGTTTAATGCAAGAGCCACACATTAGCTTTAGAGGTAAACAATTTATGCTGCAATGGATCTAAATACAGTTACCAGCCATCTTCTTGGCTACAAAGGTAATAAATTGTTATCTCCTCTGAAAATTAGGCTTTTCTAATTCTCAACACAACTAAATTATTAGGTAAAGCTAAAAAATCTGTTTGGGTTGGACCAAAAATATCCCTCCCTTATAGGAAAGCTGAGATTTCAAAGCTGTTCTTATTATTGCATCACTGGTAATTAACTAATTGTATTGTATAAACATTTTGATTTGAATGAATGAAAACTAACAGAAAAAGTTCAATACATCTTCCAGGATAATGTAGATTTCAAAGTCAAATTTAACTCGTTTGTGTGAGATGAGCTTAAAAATTGAAAAAAACATTGGTTAAGTTTATTTTGTTTATATATTTGTCTTCCAATGCTATATTTTTAAAAGCTAAATTAGTACTTTAAAACCTAAGCTAAAAATGTCTAATGAGAAGACACTTCTAATTTTAAATGTTACAATATTTTTTACTTGAAATTGCTTATTTAAATTGTGACTTTAGACAAGTGGTATTAATTTAATTGTCAACAGTGTTTCTCTACTTTTGCTCTAAGATATTGGTTTCAATGACTGTGACCCATGTGAAACAATCATTCCCATTCTAACATGGGTCAAGGCTAGTTTTTGTCTTTAATGTCATTGGAGATAAACTTCTTTATCTTTTATTTTCTTACTAAATAGCTCTTTAAAATAACTTTCCAGCTGCTAAACATATTTATATACATATACAGCTTGATGATTGCTTATCTGAAATGTTTGGGATATTTTTGGATTTTGGAATATTTGCATATATATAATGAGATATCTTGGAGATGGGACCCAAGTCTAAACACAAAATTCATTGATGCTTCATATACACCTTAGATATGGACTGAAGGTAATTTTATGCAATATTTTAAATAATTTTAGTGCACGAAACAAAGTTTGTATGCACTGAACCATTAGAAAACCAAGGTGTCAGTGTGAAATTTTCCCCTTGTGGCATCATGTGGCATCAAAAGTTTCAGGTTGTGTACCATTTCCGATTGAGGAGTTTGGGATTAAGTATGCTAAACATGTATTTGTGTGTGTATACACAGCGGTGCAAAAACTATGTATACATACATAAGAAAGGAAAAAACTGTATTAAGATTGTAGTACTCTGTATACCGATAACAAAAGATGAATACAAGTAATGTTTGACTTCTGCAATTACAAGAGATGTTCAAAGTGGTTACCATCAGCGTTCAGACACTTATGACTACAGCAAAACACTGCAGGACTTGTTGCTGTGGGAGGCAGATCTTCACTTCACCCAGATCTTCACTTGTGCATATCATGCACAAAGCCATGAGTTTCAAATTTATCACAAATGCATGCAGTTGTTAGGCATGTTGGAGGTTCTGTTGCATACTCACACGTCCATTGTTGTTGTACTGCCACAACGTTCTCAAGTTTCAAATACCACTTCAAAATGATCTTGTGCTCCTTGAATGACAACCGTGCTTCAGCCATTTTCTTTGTCCTGCCTGTTTCATGGAGATGTTAGCCGTTCATTTGATTAATGCCATCTTTTGAGTGAATGTCACACTACAATGCTACTGTAATTCAATTCAACTTAGGAAAGTAATAGATGAAGAATATCTCTTAAAATTAGTTTACTTTTTTTTGCACCCTTGGTATGTACATACACTCTTTTTGTAACTGTATTAGATGATTATATCCAGTTAAGAAAAGCTTGTAAAAGGCTCAGCAGTTACTTTCTTAGCTTATTCCTATTATAGTACATACAATCAGTTTCATCTATTATTTGTCTAATTTTAAGACGACTATTATATAGTCATGTGTTGCTTAACAACAGGGATACATTCTGAGAAATGTGTGTTTAGGTAATTTCATCATTGTGCAAACATCATAGAGTGTATTTAAATAAACCTAGATACTGTAGCCTACTACACAATTAGGCTATAAGGTATAGCATATTGCTCTTGGGCTACAAACCTGAACAACATGTAACTGTACTGAATACTGTAGGCACTTGTAACACAATGGTGTTTGTGTATCTAAACATATTTAAACAAAAAAAGATTCAGTAAAAATATAGTGCTATAATTTTATGGGACCAACCACTGTCACAAATGTGGTTTGTCATTGACAGAAATACCATCACAGAGGACATGACTGGTATTTATTTTTGAATTGTCTTTTCTCACTATCAAAGTGTTAGGCTTTCATCATTGCTTTTAATTCTTTGAAATGTCAACTAAATTTATCAGGCTGCCATTTTATTAATCTATGGATTCTAAACAGTATAGCTCCAGAAAATTCTCAGGTATTTTTAATTTTAGCCCCTTAAACTCATTTCTACTTTCTATTTCTTTCATTCTCAGTGACATTTTCTGGATTATTTGTTAATATTTTTTCTACTCTAATAATTTTCTCTCCAGCCTTTTCTAATATATTCTGTCTCACTTATTGAACTGGAACATTTCAGGTATTATACTATGCCTACCTATAATTTATAAAGTTTTATTTACTCAAGCTTTGTTAGTATTTAGAGCAACTATTTTCATAATTATACCTTCAGCTTCCATTTTATCTCCTTAACTGTGTTACAGATGCTTACTTATTTTTTTATTTCATATTTAATAATCCAAGTCTTTTACTAATTTTTCTGTTTGTTTGTTTCTACTTTGGGTTCTTGTGAATGTGCTTTATTGCTTCATGTGTCTTGTAATTTCATGTTGTATGTTCATTTGAGATTTTTTTGGGGGGGGGGCGGGCATGTAACAGCACAAAGCGTACCTGGTCTGAAACCAGAGGAAGTGAGGACAAATTGAAGGTTCAAACTTTCCCTGCATGTAGATTTGTTATGTATCTAATCCTGACTTGTACCTCACATGTCTATAATAAAATAAAATAAAGTGAAATGTCTATAATAAAATAAAATAAAGTTAATAAAATAAAATAATGTTTTATATATATTATATCTAAAATATATACATATAATATATATATATACACACACACACACACTTTTTATGATTGCATCTTTATGATTTTTTTATGATTGCAGCCTCAAGTCTTCCAGGATTCTAAGGACTCTCTATTATTGGTATCCAACTAAATTCACTTGAAATAAAAAAAAAATGAGGAAACAGTTGAGGCATTTTCTTGAAAATGGAGACTAAGAGCTGGGATGAGTGGTGTACACCTAGGGTCCACTGCCTTGAATTTAACAGAGCCACTGAGATCCTGATTGTCATTCTGAGCTGGGATCTAATCTGAACTGAGGGTCACCACCCACCAGCCTTACCCTCTGTCCCTGGCAGGGAGTCAGTGCTCCCACTCTGACCACAGGCTCTTCTGCAGTTGCCGGGGCCACTCCTGTACCAAAGGACTCACTGTATGTCCTTTGTCCCCTGGCCTTCACCTCCATGGCAAGGGCGTTGGCCTCAGGATTCAGTGTCTAGGCATGAGCCCATATGTGGAGTGCACTGCATAGGCCATCAGCACAGCAACCTTATTGGAGGTTCAGATGCTCACCCTAACCCATTCCAGAATAAATAGAAACTTCATGTGTATTAAAAAAAAAGAGAAAGAAAGTGGAGACTAAAAGAAGAGTTTTATTTGCATTTCTTTCTGTAGTATGCTAAATAAATCTCATCAAGTACATTTTTAGTTTTTTTAAATTTTGATTTAAATTTTGTGGCCCAACCCCAAATGAAAGTTGGTGCATGGTGATTGGTACTCAGAGGCGATACCTCCTCTAGCCAGGACCAAGGCCAGGTCGGACAAAATGTAAGGGTTTTTATTTGAATGTTTATGTTGGTTGTGTGAGTTTTTGATAATTTGGGGTGTATGTGGGAGTGCTGGATATTTCTGTTTCACCCATAATTAGTGTGGAATCTCTTTATGAAGAAGACCATGATCTGGAATCCATAATTGACAGAGTTTCTTTCTTTTTCTTTTCAACTTCTATGACATGATTAACAGCACAAACTTACCAGATTTTCTCATGGCAATAGTCAGCTTTATTTTGCTTCTTTTTCTGTATTTACAATCCTCATTGTTAATTATTTACTTATTTATGTTGTTCTACTTCTGATTATTATCCTAAACTCATTGGCCACTTCTCCATTTAGTAATAAAATTTAAAATGTTATAAATATATGCATTTTTCTTTGACTTTTTTGGTTATTTTTCTTTTTAAATTAAAGACAAAAATGTATCCATGCATGTAAAGAAAACTGTGAATCAAATAATATGTCACACACATATTTAAACCTTAGAGTTTACTGGTATAGTGGATTATACAATTTATCTCTTCTTGTTCATTCCAGGACTTTCTTCAACAAAGCTATTGTTTACAAATAAATGAGTAATGCAGCCTGATCCATTTCTCTTTGAAATCATTTTCTCAGACATATAATAAGTGTATTCATAATTGGGGTTTCCAAATATTTGAATTAAGGAATAGCTATAACCATATATACAATGTCAAACATACATAATTTTAATTTTTAAAATATTATATATAAGTATGAGAACCAGAGTCACAACTGTGCAATATAGGGTCATATAACAAAACTACACCAATCTATGAAAATCAGAAAAAAACAAAAAAGAAGAAACCTCAACCTAAATTCTCGACCTTGAGACTTATTACAATATTGCAGAAGAAGAGCAACTTCAAGGTAGGGGCTCCCTGGAGGGAAGAAACATAAAGATTTTGTAAAATAAATTGAGATATACTGTCAATTTTAGATTTTGTTCTAAGAATTGTTCACTGGTTGGGTTCTTAGAAGTTATGGAAATACTTGGGTTACCATGGACACGAGATAGGATGTAGTAAACAGCAAAGACTGGAGTCATGGTTTGGCAATCATTAATTGGGCAATTTGAGTTGAGCCAGATGTAGTGGTGTTATGGACTAAATTGTGTTCCCCATTCTCATTCTCCTGTTAAAGCCCAATGAATTTGGAAATAGGGTCTTTAAGGAGGTAATTAAAGTAAAATGAGGTCATAAGCACAGGACACTAATTCATTAGGACTGGTGTTTTTATAAGAACCGAAAGAGTCACTAAAGTTCTCTCTTTGCACAGAAGAAAGCCTCGTGAAAACATCAACAAGGTAAGCCAGAATCCAATCCTGACAAAACCTGGATGTTGGACTTCCAGTCTCCAGAACAGTGAGAAAATAAAGATTTATTGTTTAAGATATTAGTTTGCGGAAAATAATGTGGCGATTCCTAGAAGACCTAAAAATTGGCCTTCCATATGACCCGGCAATCCCCCTTCTGGGAATACACATGGAAAAACTCAAATCACTCTATGAAAAAGATACCTGCACATACAAGTTTATTGCAGCATTATTCACAATAACAAAAATATGGAGAAACTCACGCTGCCCATTGATAGAGGACTGGATTAAAAAAGGGGGGTACATATATATGATGGACTATTACACAGCCCTAAAGCCGCAATTATGAACTTCACAGCAACCTGGATGGATTTAGTCTATAATACTCAATGATCTATCACAGAAGCAAAGAACTGAGTACCGCATGTTCTCACTCATAAGTGAACCATGAACAATTATCATCATACTATAAGAAAGGGATTGACAGTAGTGGAAAACTGCCACAAGAAGGAAGCTTACTTCATCAGTAAGGGTACCTGATCTCAAACCAGGCAAACAGGGAACAAAATGAGACCCAAACTTTAACTGTAAAATGACCATTTGTATGCCTAATTCTGAATAAAAAAGCCCCCCAAATTAAAAAATAAAAAAACTTATAATGCCTAAATATTAAAAAAAAAAGACATTAGTTTGTGGTATTTTATTTTGGCAGCCTGCGAAGACTAATATAGGTGAAATGAGAAAAATTAAGGGCTAATGATTTCCTAAGATTAGTTTAAAAAGTCTTCTTTCATCTTTCGTAATAATTTGTATGACTCTGATCATATGTTTTATGATAAAATATGCGTTGCTGATTTATAGGCAACAGTGAATGTTTTGAAGCTGAATGTGGACATGGAAACAGAAATTGACCTATCCGAGAGTTGGGACAATGATCTCTGTCTTCTGACCATGTTATCTGGAACATTGACATGGTGACATAGGACCATGCTCCTTTTTAGTAGACAGCAGACCTGCTGGTTTTGGGAAATGCTCATTTGAAGAGGAGAAAAATTTGAAAGATGAGAAGGGAACACAAGGAATGAAAAGTTCCCATTCGGGTGATAAAATTTGACTAGCTATACTTTAAACATATAAGTTACTAAGGTTGAAATATCATTGTTCTAAACCAACTTACAATACTGTATTTTCAAATTAGAGCATAAAGTATTTCAGAGTCTAAATTTTAACATTGATGTCAATTAAGTATGCTAAGCACCTGTGAGATTAAAGTGTTGTGTAGACCATGATTTAAAAGGTCAAATCTACAGATTATCATATGAACTATAATTAATAAATTTAAGAAGTACAATGAGGTGAATAATCTATCTTATTTTTTTTCTATGAATTACTAAAGAGCTCTTTATGCTTGATTTAAAACTTCATGGTGTTAATTTCAAAGTGTGTGTAAGTGCTTAATTTATTAAACAAGATAAATTAATAGGTTGAATGTCTCAAATTTGATAAAAACTAAACATTTAAAAAAGAAAGCAGCAATGAAATACTTAAAAAATTCAATACTGGAAAATGTCAGATATTGTTCTCAAAGTATTCTTATGTTCACATCCTCTAAAACAATTTAATTTCTTAGTTTAACCTCTTTTGCCTATTATTATTATCAATATTTTTAAAATGACTCTTTTTTTAACCACTGATGCTATGAAATGGTCTATAATGTTAAAGAAAACGTAATTCTACATAAATACTTCAGTGTTGAAAGTTTCAAAACAAACAAATGCATTCAATTTATCTGCATGCATAATTTTTTCTAAGTTGTATTTACTTCAAAGAAAATCTACCTTTTAAAGACCATCACTTTTTGGCTGGGTGCAGTGACTCACGCCTGTAATCCCAGTACTTCGGGAGGCAGAGGCAAGAGGACTGCCCGAGCCCAGAGCCTTGATACTAGCCTGGGCAACTTGACAAGATCTCATTTCTACAATGAATCAAAAAATTAGCTGGGCATGGTGGCTCATGCTTGTAGTTCCATCTACTTGAAAGGCTTAGGCGTAAGGATCACCTGAGCCCAGCAGGTTGAGGCAGCAGGTTGATTCTGACTCAAAAAAAAAAAAAAAAAAAGAAGAAGAAGTAAGACTATCACTTTGAAAACTCTTTAAATGTTCTTGTTTGGGAGTAGGGGAGGAAGTGGTGTGAGTACTTCTTTCTCTTGCCCCCAACCGTAACCTTGATAAGACTTGAGTAAGTACCACATACATTAATTCCCTCTAAACACTATCTGCTAATTTATTTTTAAATGCAATAAAATGTTCCACATAAAATATTGTTTTCTTTTAAAAAATTTGGTTTATGTTCAAAACCAAATATGTTGCTTCTATCTATACTCTAGAGATAAAGTCACCACGGTCACTACTTCCTGTGGATGGGACTGAGAACATAATACACTCTTCAGAATGGGAGAAGGTGATATGGACACCTGGACCACATAACTTCTGCATTACACTGTTCATACAGTGTGGAAATCCAGTGTGGTTGTCATCATCTACATTTTTGAGTATTTATGCAATGTGATGATTTGCTCTCTAGCTGCTTTAGATTTTAATGTCTCTTCAGTTGGCATTGTGTGTGTGTGCACACATATGCATGTGCACAGAGTGTGAAAAAAATCAATTATATAAAATTTTTTTTGGTTGTGCATTTTGATGTTTGTTTTAATTGTATTCATTCTGGTCATGTGCACAAGACTGTTTATATCTATCTGATAGTGTGATTCTATGAAAATATTCCATAGAAGAATGTGGAATGTGAACTCGAGTCTTTAACAGCTGTTAAATAATCATGACCTTGAGTCTGATAAGTTCAGCTGTCTCTTATACCTTGGTTATCTTCTTGAAATATGTGTATTGACTACAAGGCTTCCTCCTCCTGTTTGATTCTGAGAAATAAACTATTTGTGAAACATTTAGCCTCTTTTTATTTTTTATTTTTTTAAAGCAGGATTTATTGAGAGGACAGACAAAGCTCAGTGGGAGGGGACACAAGAGGGTTGCCCTACCCTCTTTTTAAAAGCATTAAAACATAGCTTCTTGCTGGCTCTGTTGCTGCCTTTCTCATCTTGAACATGGATCAATTTGATGTGATGTTCGTATTTTGCAAAGGAGGAGATTGTTTCCTTTGACAAAATATTACTTACTAGAAGACACTCCACAGATGATATGTTGCCATTTTTTTGGAAGGGGGTTACTTTCAACTGACTAGTGTTTTATAAATTTTAAGACATCGTATTTTAGCATTATTTTCTAGATGAAAAAATTCCTCATTTGATAATTATGCTTTTTCTCAAAGTACTTAATGGAAGACAAGTCTGCATCAGAAAGTGAGTCAATTAAAGCAAACCTAATTAACACTAAGCAGATAGTAAATTTATATTATACTGTTTGTTGACTTCTTGGATTTACTAAAAGTGATAACCTAGTTTCAGCCGTGTCATACAGCATCCAGTCTACAGTACACCTCTAAATCTGTATTGCAGTAAAGTAGATCTTATCAGCATTATTTGGTGGAATAACATATTATCCCCAGACTAGTCAGCAGCTGTGGTATAGGAAAAAGAAGCTAAAGCTAATTAAAGAAATATTAAACACTTGACATTTCACATCTAAGATGTTTCACCATAATTTTGATACTCATATAATAAAATATATATCTTATCAAGTTTCACTTTAAAGTGAAATTTTCTAACTGTTTCTTGAGATTAACATGTGAAAATGCATTTTAACTAAATGCCATGAATTTTGATTGAGAGGCTACACGTATATAATAACCCTTGTGGTTATTCAACCTTTTGCTGTAAATTAACCCAGCTCTTTTTAAATTTTTTTACTGTTAGTAAACTAATTCACTTGGCCCATGTGCATATATGTAAACATTTATTAACAATAGGAGAGAAATGGTAGGTGATATTAGTAAAATATTAAACCTACATATTTGTGATTCTGGAAAGAGAGCAGACAACCTATCTATGAATCAGGAGTCAATTATTAGAAAGACTCAATTAAAAATATTCGTTTCCTTTCAGGTTAATTTGGAAAGAGAGAGACAAAATTGGACAGGGAAAGAAAAAGAAAAAAGACAAGAGAGAGAAAAGGAGGTTGAGTGGAAGGAAAGGGACAATGGGGGTGGAAGGGAGTGAGTGTCAGGGTTGGAAATTAGAAAAGAACTTGCTACAAGCCAGGATTTGGCTTGCTCCAGCCCTGTGATTGCCTTCTGTGTGACCTTGGTTTAGTAACTTTATTTCTATGCATTGTACTTCATCTGTAAAATAAATATATTCATCATTACTTGATATTTGATAGTTCTGATATTTTATTATGCTAATATGGTAAATGTTACTTAAATGTTATTACCAAAGGTATTATTCGCCATCATTTTGCTGTTGGGAGAATTCAGTGAGTTAATGAGTTATCACTGCTTACTGTGTCTGTCAGTCCAGGCTTCTATAACAAATATGCCATAGACTGGGTGGCTTGAACATAATTTACTTTTCATAGTTTTGGAGGGTGTAGCAGATCTGGCATCTGAAGAGGTCCCATATTCTCCTTGTCTTCTCAGATGGCAGAGAACAGAGAAACTCTCTGAAGTCTCTTCTTATAAGGACACTAATCCCATTTATAAGGGCTCTGCCCTCATGACCTAATCACCTCTTAAAGACTCTACTTCTGACTATCATCTCCTTGGAGATTCCAGGCTGTTAATTGGATGCCAATAAGATGATTGCAGCATTTTTCTATGACACCACTCTAATTGCTAACATAAAATTTTGTAATTAAACAGAACAAAGTTTTACATTTAGAAATTCTTTTGAAAGAGAAGACACATGTTATTATCTGCTGTCTTATACAATTTTGATTAAAAAAAAGAAAAGTGAATTATACATATTGCAAATAACCTACTACCTACTCAATTGTTTCCCAGGTGTGACGTGAGCATTTAAGGGCCACATACTTTTTAAAAAATGGATCCGGCCCAGCACAGCGGTTCAAGCCTATAATCCCAGCATTTTGGGAGGCTGAGATGAGAGGATTGCATGAGTCCACAGGTTCGAGACTAGGCTAGACAACTTGTGAGACCTCATCTCTACAATCAATCAAAAAAATTAGCTGGCATGGTGGCAAGTGCCTATAGTTCCAGTTACTTAGAAGACTGAGGTGAAAGGATCACCTGAACCCAGCAGGTCAAGGCTGCGGTGGCTGGAAGTGTGCCACTGCACTCTAGCCTGGGCAACAGAGTGAGATTCCAACTAAAAAAAAAAAATCATAGAATTTCCCTCCTCAAACATCAATACATTGTAAAAATGTTGTCAAGAATAAATTGCAATTATAGGAGACCAGAATGCTTAAACTATATCAGTTTTAATTGTGCCAATATTCATGGGAGAAGAAAAATTGTTTTTTTGAGTTAAGTCTTATTCTGTTGCCCAGGCTGGAATGCAGTGGCACTCTCATGGCCAAGGCCACTCCAGCATCAACATACTGAACTCCTGCTATCCTTCCGCCTCAGCCTTCAAAGTAGTCAGAACTACAGGCTTGCTCTACCACACCAGGCTAATTATTTTATTTTATTTATTTATTGTAGAGACAAGGTCTCACCATGTTGCCCAGACTGGTCTCGAACCCCTGTGCTCAGGCAATCCTCTCACCTCAGCCTCCCATAGTGCTGGGATTACAGGTTTGAGCCACCAAGACCTACCAAAAAAAAACCCCAACAACAACAACAACAAAAAACACTTTCTTAGCAATGTTATTTTACTTTCACAGTAGCAAAAAAATTGTCACAGAGAAGGGCAGGACTATTTCCTTTTATACACTAAACAATAACTCTAACTCCAACACATTAAAGAAATGTCTAGTGTTTCCAGGCTCATAATTTATATGATTCATTTATGTTCTGATTAAAATACATACAAAGAAATAGGGAGTAAAATAAGACTGGAATTATGCTCAGTGAGGAATTTATATGGAAGTAAAATCTATTGTAAGGAAGATAAAGACTGACCTTGCCTCGGGAACAAACAAACAAAAATTGCTGCTAGCTTGGTTCGTTTGTTATTATGTGCCATCCATTATATTTGATAAAATTGTTTTAAGAATTATGTAGAGGCCTTGGATAGTAATAACTTCTTTCAGAGGAAATTTGCATTTGCTCCTGCCATGCATCTCTCAGGGACACTAGCAGTCTGTGGTCTCCTATCCTAATTTCAAGAACTGGGATTTGAGGTTGGTGGTAAGGTTGGTTCATCCTTATTTCTGGGGCGCAGAATTTCATGGGCTCCCTCTTAATGCAGGCTGTTTAGCAGAGCACCTCATTGATTAGCTCTGAATTTCAACTTTTATGCTTCTATTCTCACAAAATTCTCAAGCATCATGTTCATATACATAGAGTTGCAGAATTGAAAATAATTCTCTTTGCATTTCCATTTCTTTCCAGATCATGGCCTGGAAATGTTAACAGCCTTGTAAGTTCTCCTATTTGTACTTTGTTTATGTTTCCTAGCAGGAGGGTTGCCCTGAATTTTCTATTTCAATTTACTAGGGACAATCGTTCGACATTTTCTATAATTTTAAATAATTTTCTGTTTCTTAGGCTGCATACATTTGTTCTTGAAATTTCGAGGCTTGGGAATAAAGGTTAGGCAAGTCAAGTTTACCCACATCAAATCAGCAAAGAAAACTAAACTGGTGAATTTTCTATTCATTACACTAGCATAATAAACATCTTGATTCTAATGACAATAATTAGAACAATACTAGACAATGAAAGGAAATTATCATCAGTCCAGATCATTTCATGACAACAAACACGTAACTCAGGAGAAAATATTTATGCATTTGTATGTTCATTTACTCAGCACATTTTTATTGAGTGCCTTGTCTATGACGCATTAAGCATTGAACTGGCCATTGGAGATTTACGTGATCTGATACGGATTCTTTTCCCTTTTAGATGGCGTAAAATCCAGCATGGGGTGAAATGTGTGTTTCCTGTTCAAAAGGAGTAGAGTCATTGATGATGGAATTTCTATTTTTATTTTAAAGGACGCCTTAGAAATACTTTAGTCAGATTTCCTTTTCTTTCTGTGAAGGAAAATGTTGTCAAGTAAGTCCCATTGAATTTCCAAAGGCCTCAAAGTTAGAACAAAACTCTTCCAATTCTTAGAAAGGTCCTTTTTGTTATGTCACAGTGGCCTTTTTAATCATCAGGGTGTATCTTCACAAACACATTTTAGATCATGGAAAATATGATACTGGCTCTGAATTCATAGATTTGATAAATGAGTTACCATTTTTGTCTATGCAGCTTCAAAAATTAATAATAATTTAAAATAAAACATTTAGACTAAGCTGTCTCATTATGATCAATCTAGTGTACTTATATACAATTAAATTTGAAAATGGCTGCATCAAACATGAATGGGTACTTGACACATAATATATGTTAAATATTACCTATAAAGGTGTATCAACTTTTCTCAAGTTTATTTTCTAGACTACTTAGTTCTGCTAGTACTTTCCCATTATTTTACTTATTATAATAAAATAATAGTTTTATATTTGTTTTCATAAAGAATTAGCAATTTATAAAAATTAAAGAAAATAAAATCATTGACTATATATAATGCCATTGAAGCATCATGTGTGTGCTGAATATTAACTATAATCTATCACATTTTTCTCAGTATATCTTTGACAAATTTTTTTTTATAAATGACTAAGTTCTATAAGCATTGTGCAAGGTAAATTCTTACTGTTTTTCCCTTTTGAATAAAGTAAAATTTTAAACATTTCAATAAAAATGATTATTTTATAGTATTGAAGTATTTATAGTATTTAAGTAGTAAAACAGAATATATCTATAACATCAAAGGCCATTTTTATTTTAACAATATTTATAGAAGATTGACATGTCAAATTGCATTTTGAACCAAAGTTTGCTACTCCTTGTAGTGAAGAAATTCTTAGTATTTTTACAGATACTGTTATAAGTTATATAATCAGAGATTTAAAAAATGAATCTTGCAATAACTAGAAAAAATGTTAAATAGTTGGAACGTAAGAACTCTAGTTATTTAGCAGCAGAACTATCTCCCTAGTACATTTTTAAGTGAGAATTTATAATGATGTGTATATTTTATTTCATAAAAAGGTGTATAGTTTGCTAAAATATGGCAAAAATAACTACCCATTCTCATTTCTAACAAAAGGATGTAAAAGTTGCAGTTTTTGGCCCGTATTCATATTCCAAGCAGCATATTAAAAAATGTAAGGGTCCCAAATTAACTGAAGAATTGAAAAAAGTCTAAATTTAACTGGCTTTTATTCCAGGGTGATAGCTGCTAAGGACATTTTAAATAGTGAGAGACATAAATGGTCTTTGAATTGCAATCCCTAGTGAAATCTGCACGAAGAAAGTACAGTTCTTATTATAATAAATAAAATGAAAGCAAAGTCTGTGCTTCCCAGAATACAATACTGGCAGAGCAAAATGAAATACATAGAAACTAAGATTTTTTTTTTTTAGCTTAAAATACAAAATGTATGTGAGTAGCTATAACAAATTGTTTGTACTTTTTCTTCACATATATCAATAAATAATCCAGTCTTTGCTCACATCCTCAGGACCTTCACTTACCTTGGAAAAAAAATTGTGTTTTTTCTAGTGACTTTACTACTGGAACAATGAAGGAAAATATTACAATGTCATCATGTTTGATTTAAAAAAAAAACTGAACTATGCATTATTGAGAATTCTCATTTTCTAAATCTCTCACAAGCCACTTGGGATTTTTAACATCTTCATCTCTTTCTGTTTGCTCTCTTTTGGCATATCCAGAAACCTGTGAGCAATTCTTAGAGAAACTATTTTCTACATACACATCAAAGTGGCAACTTTTTAATGATCCCTAAGCTAGAGAAAGCCAGAGAGTTTCTTTTGCCTTTGTAAAATTATAAAAAGAAAGCAGGAGATTTTTTATTTCTTTGCTTAATTGCCTATCCAATTTTCCAAGGTAGGCAAAAGAAATTATATACAATAAATGCGGATTGTCAAAAGTTATTTGCTATGGTATAGGCATTTTTCACTTTCTAAAATATATATCTAAAAGTATAATACCATATGTAGCTTTAGATATCAATGAATAGAACAATGAAAAATTTTCAGAAAAAATCAGTAGTTGAAGTGGAAGTTAGTCTGGTAGAATAGAAAACATGATAATTTTACTATAGGAGTGATTCTTAGCTTTTGGGGTGTTGCTTTTGTTTTAAAATGGAGTCTTGTAAACTCAATTAAGTGAATTTGCAATAAAATGTGCTAATTTACTTTGGTGATTATCTGACAAAGCCACTTCACTATGGTTGGTTTTGTTCCTTAGCTATCCATTTCTTTTTGTCACTAAAGAGAATGTGTGAGTATGTGTGCTTAGGCCGAGTTAACTATAGTCAGGAGAAGGGAGGTCCTCTCAAATAATATATTTCTTATAAAGATAAGAAGAGTGAGGGTTGCCATAGGTTAGGAAGGGTAGTGGGCAAGAATGGAGAGATAAAAAGGGATAGTTAATGGGAATAACAATACAGTTAGATAGAAAGAATAAGATCCAATATTCAATAACACAATATGGCAAACATAGTTGAAAAAAATTTATTGTATATTTTGAAATAACTGAGTGAAGGGAGTTGGAAAGGCAAGACCACCAAAACCATAACTTCAGGAGAAGAATCCAGATCACCAAAATAAAGGCCCAACTACAATATACAGCAGGCAAAAATATCATAGAAAAAATCAACAAAACAAAAAGCTGAGTCTTTGAAAGAATAAATAAGATTGACAGACAACTAGCCAGACTGACCAAGAAAAAGAGAGAAACTAGCAAATAAACACAATTAGAAATGCAAAAGATGAAGTCACGACTAATCCCAAAGGAATTCTAAACAGTATCAGAGAGCCCTATATACATCTATATGGAAACAAACTCGAGAACCTAAATGAAATGGAGAACTTTCTGTCATTACACAACCTTTCGAGGTTGAAACAAGAAGAAATTGAACCCCTCAATAGACCAATCACAACCCAGAAAATTGATTTCATCATAAGAAAACATCCAGGCACAAAAAAAAGCCCTGAGCCAGACAGCTTCCCAAATGAATTCTACAAAACATACAAAGCGGAGCTGATACCAATCCTATTGAAAGTATTCTGAGTCATCTAGAAGAATGGAACTCTCCCCAAATCATTTTTTGAAGCTAACATCACACTGATACCTAAATCTGGCAAAGTACCAACAAGGAAAGAGAACTATAGGCCAATCTCCTAGATGAACATAGATGCAAAAATTCTCAACAAGATTCTAGCAAACTGAATCCAACAACACATCTCAAGAATCTTCCACCATGACCAAGTAAGCTTCATTTCTAGAATGCAGAGCTGCAAGAACATAACTGTAAAAACAGATATAAAAACAAGAAACATATGATTATATCATCAGATGCAGAAAAAGCTTTTGACAAAATCCAGCATCCCTTCTTGATAGAAAACTTTGAGCAACTAGGCATGGAAGGAACATTCCTCAAAACAGTAATAGCCATTTATGAGAAACTCACAGCCAACACATTGCTCAATGAACAGAAGTTTGAAACATTTCTCCTGAAAACTGAAACAAGGTAAGGTTGCCCACTTTCACTCCTCCTGTTCAACATAGTGTTGGAAGTTCTAACTAGAGCAATTAGACAAGAGAAGGAAATCAGGGATATCCACATAGGAATAGAGGAAGTCAACCTATCCCTCTTTGCAGATAACATGATTCTATACCTTGAAAACCCAAGGGAATCTGTCAAAAATTTCCTTGCAATGGTAAATGACTTTGGCAAAGTTTTGGGGTACAAACTTAATGTGCAAAAGACAGCTACATTTCTAGACACCAACAGCAAATAGAGAACCAAATAAAAAGCACAATCACATTCACAATAGAGAGACACATGCACACACAGATTTAAATATTTTGGCATCTTCCTAACCAGAGAAGTGAAAGAACTTTACAACAAAATCTACAAAATATTGCTCAAAGAAATCAAAGAAGACACAAACAAATGAAAAAATATTCCATGCTCATGGATTGGAAGAACCAACACTGTTAAGATGTTCATCCTACCAAAGACAATTCATAGATTCACGCAACACCCATCAAATTACCAACATCATTCTTCTCAGACCTGGAAATGACAATACAGAAATTCATATAGAAACAAAAAGACACGGATAGCCAAAACAACCATCAGCAAAAGAAACAAAGTGGCAGCTACCACAATTCCAGACTTTATCATTTATTACAGTTATCAAAAAGTCGGGTACTGGTACAAGAACAGGCATATACCAGTAGACTAGGATAGAGATTCCAGAAGCAAAAACTCAATCTCTCAACCAAATCATCATTGCCAAAGCCATCAATAACAAACACTGGGGAAAGGAGAGCTTATTCAGCAAATAGTCTTGAGAAAACTGGCTGAATGCATTCAGAAGAATGAAATAAGACCCGTACCTATCACATACACAAATATCAACTCTAAATGAATCGAAAACCTAAACGCAAAACTTCAAACATTATAAGAATCTTAGGAAATGCAGGAGACACCCCTATGCACATTGGATTAGGCAATCAATTCTTGATCATAATCTCAAAAGCATATGCTATAAAAGATAAGATAACCAAGTGAAACCTAATCAAACTGAAAAGCTTTTGCATAGAAAAAAACTATGAAGAGAGCAGGGAAACAACCCACAGAATGGGAAAAAAATATTTGCTAGTTGACAAAGCCTAACATCCAGGATCTACAAGGAACTTAAATGAGTCAAAAGGAAAAAAACAAACAACTTAATTAAAAAGTAGGAAAAATATTTAAAGGACACCTCAAAATATATACAAACAGCCAACAGACACATGAAAAAATGCTCAGCCTCATTAATCATCAGGGAAAAGCAAATCAAAACCACAGTGAGATACCACCTAACTCCAATAAGAGTGATCATCACCAATAAAACAAAAAACAACAGATGCTGGTGATGATGTGAAGAAAAAGGAATACTTCTACACTGTTGGTGGGAGTGCAAACTAGTTTAACCTCTATAGAAAATACTGTGGTTATTTTAAAAAGAAGTGAAAATTGACCTTCCATATGACTGATTCAATCCATCTTCTGGGAATATACCCGGAGGAAATCAAATCATTCTACAAAAAAGATACTTGCACATGCATATTTATTGCAGCACTATTCGCAATAGCAGAAACATGGAACCAATCCTGCTGCCTACTGAAAGTGGACTGGATAAAGAAAATGTGGAACATATACATGACGGAGTACTACACAGCCATAAAGAAGGACAAAATTATGGACTTCACAGCAACTTGGATAGACTTAGAGTCCTTCATACTCAGTGATCTATCACAGAAATAAAGAACTGAACACATGTTCTTCCTCATAGATGGATTCTGAAAATTTATCACAGTACTACAAGAGAAGATTGGCAATAGTAGCAGGACACTGCCAGGGAAAGGGGGGGAGGGTCATGCAACATCACTAAGGTTACCTGATTCTAAACCAGGGGAAGTGAGGACCCATTGGGGGTCCAAACTTCACCTGTACATGGACTACTTATGTACCTGATCCTGACTTGTATGCCACAAATAAATGATCAATATTTGAGGTGCTGGATACCCTAATTACCCTGATTTGTTTATTGCACATTGTATGTCAGCAGCAAAACATCATATGCAGCCCATAGATATGTATAATTATTATAGATTCATCATAATTAGAGATTTGAAAAATTATTGAAACTAAAATATTTTGGAACAATGGGGAGACAAGAGAGTGCAGCAGAAAGAGAATGTACATTGGAGTCTTGAGTCTGAATTTCTGATGTAGCACCTAATATGTGGGTAGTCTAGGCCAATTTATTTAGATTCCTATGATTTACCTTTCTCAAACTTCTTGGTAAATATGATAAACCATATAAGGTATCTAGCTTAGCCCCTTGTGCCAAGATTTATGCATCTCAATAAGGGGTAGCAAATATTATTAGTAACAAATAGATTGTTAATAAATGTATCAATTATCTCCTGTCTTGGTAATACTGCATGACAAAACATAAACATGGAGACTTCAAACCATGAGCCTAGCGTTCTGCTGAGCTGGGCCAGCCTTGGCTATTTCAGTTTCTTACTCGTTACACATGGCGAGTTGGTGAGTCAGTTGCAGGTAGCCTGGTTAGAATGGCTTCAACTGAGAAAATTTAATTTTTGTTCCATGTGGTCTCTTAGCAGCAGGCTATTCCAGTCTTGTTTGCGTGGTGAAGAATGAATTCCAAGAAACTGAGGTGATATACATAAGGCTCTATGGGTCAAAACGAGAAGCCAGTAATATAAACACCAAAGTGATCCTGCGTAAAGATGGCTGATTAAGAAGGCTGTAGGTAATTGTCAGCCTACTCTCATTGTGGTCTATACCTAAAGTTCTGGTGATTCCTCTATTGTTTGTGTTGGTCATGATGGTCAAGAGTCAGACATAGGAAATAGATATGGTCATAGGAGATCAAGAACAAGCTGGAACCTTCTGGGATGCTGTGTCTGCCACCACACCAGACTTGAACAGTATTCATATAACAATAGCTGACTATTTAATATCCTCACTTCAAATCTCATCCAAATGCTATTAAACCAACTCTAACCTGGAATTATACAGGAGAGGGGATTCTGGGAAACATAGTTCTAGATAAATCAAATGTCAACTTTGCATTCATTCACAAGTCTCTTAGTTGTATCTTTTAAAGCTTTTGAAATAATAAAAAAATTAAGAAAACCACATTTGATTGACTTGCCTTGGCATGCATCTTCTAGAATTTTACACATGTATAGATTTATGTAATTACTACAAATTAGGAAACAGAATGGTTTTATTACAAACCTCGTCACTATTAAACAATCCCCCAACCATATACTTCCCTAACCATGAACTTCTGGTAAACATGAGAGTTATACTGACACTGAATTCTTTCACTCAGGAAAATAACTTTAAGATCTAGCCAACTTACTGAGTATATCAGTAGTTGTTTCATCTTTGTTGCTGATTCATATTCCATTGTGTATGCATCTACCAGCTGAAGAATATTTTGGTTGTTTCCAGTTATGGGCTCTTATGAATAAAGCGACTAAATATTATATATTTGTGTATAGGCTTCTGTTTGATGATGACTTTTTATTTCTCTAGGAGGATACCTAGAAGTGGATTTTTGGTCCATGTTATAAGTGTATGTAGACGATTATAAGAAATTACTAGTGTTTTCCAAGGACGCTGTACCATTTTGCATTCCCACTAGTCTTGTCTGAGCTTTCATATGCCTCTGCATTCTGCCCTGCTGTGGTATTCTTGCTATGAAACAATAGCAATGACTGAAACAAGTCATTCTGATAAGTATGTAATGATATTCCACTAAAGTTTTAATTTGCTGCTCCCAAAAGCTTAATGGAATTCTACATCTTTTTATGTGCTGCTTTGCTATCTGTATTTCCTATTTGATAGGGTGTCTCTTCAAATCTTTTGTCCATTTTTGGATTAAGTTATTTGCTTCCTTTTACTTAGATTTGGAGTATTCTTTATATACTCTGGATGCAAATCCTTTGCATATGTGATTTAAAGGCATTTATTCAGTTATAAAATTTGTCCTTTTACGATTTTAATAGTTTCTTTGCAGAGAAAGTGTTTCATAATTAAAAAATTATGGAGTCCAATTCATCTATCTTTATTTTACGGATTGTATTTAATGCCAGGTCTAAGTATTTTTTGTCTAATCACATGTCAGGTTGATTTTATCCTATATATTTTGTCACTTAAAAACTTTACGGTATTAGGTTTCAAATTTAAATCTATGAAAAAATTTGAGAAAAATTAAAAAAAAACTATCAGATTTGTGTCAAGGTTCTTTTTATTTTTAATATAATTGGTCAATTATTCTAACTGCTATATTGAAAAGAACATGATTTCTGATAAGAAATCTGTAGTCATTAGAATTTATAGGCATTTCTCTAAATTTTCAGAGTGAATGCTTTTTAAAGCACTTAACTATAAACAAGATCTTATTTTATTTTAATTTATACCTTTTTAGAATTTAAAAAAAATTGTACAGATTTACTGTTTTAACCTGTATTATATTCCTTCTGCCTGGAGAATTTTCTCTAACATTTCCTGTGAACAGATCTGCTGATAATAAATTCCCTTAGTTTTTGATTATCTGAGAAAGTTTTTACTTCACTTCTGAAAAATATTTTCTCTGATCAACGTTTCTGTTGGTCAACTTTTTCTTTTATACGTTTCTGCCGGTCAACTCTTTCTTTTAAAATTTTAAAGTCCAGTGTCTTCTTACCTAGTTTCTATCAAGAAATCTGTTGTAATTCTTTGTCTTTTCCATCTGTAGGTAAAATGTCCTCTCTCTGGCACTCAGTTGCTTTTTTGGCTTTCTCTATGGAATTTTGTCTTCAGTCGTTTGAATATAATATGCCTGGGTGTGGTTTTTGTTTGTTAGTTAGATTGTTTTATCTTTATGTGTATTCTGTTTTGTATGGTCACTGTGCTTCTTGGATCTGTAGTTTGCCTGCAACTAATTTTACAAACTTATTTCCACTCCTCTAATACCTCTTTACTCTCCTTGTGGGATTATAATGATGTGCAAGTTACATTGCTTATTACTCCACAGTTCCTGGAAGTCCTATTCTGTGTTGTTGATTTTTTTTTCTCTTTGTATTTCAGTATAATTTCTCTTGACCTATCTTTCAGTTCATTGGTTATTTGTCTATAGGTCCCAAGTTTCCTCTTGGGCTTATTGAAGATTTTAAAAAATTTTTGTGATCATTTTGATTTCTCGTCTGGTCTTGCAAGTTGTCTGCTTTTAATTATTTAAACATTATTTCTGATAATTTCAATGTCTTTGTTGTGTCTGTATACGGTTCTGATTAGTACTTTGTCTCCTTGTATTGTACTTTTTCTTGCCTGTGAGCATGCCTTCTAATTTTTCCTTTTGAAAGCTGCGTATGCTTTTACAAGGCTGTGGATATTTTAGTTGTTAGAACTTTATGTGGGAATTTTAAAAATATTTACTCAGTATTGAAGCTATGCTTGAAGTTGGTTGTTAGTATGGGAACCAGGGGCTTCGAATTCCTCTAGTGACCTTGAGTCTAATTTCCCTTCTGGCTTTGAGCTTTCTTTTTTGCTGTATCTCCAAGAAGTCTATGTCTTGCCACACTGTCAGCTGCAATCCACTATTGTTATTATTAATGAGAAGTTACTAGGATGCTTATTTCATGTGGGAAGAACATTCTCTAATCTTCTGATTAAGTCTTTGTCTTTGGAGTACACAGTGGACCTGTGTCTTGCGGGTGTGACCTTGACAAGCATTTCTGTTTCTCCCTTAGGGCTAGAAACTGTTTCTTCCATCCTTCTCATCTTCTCCTGGTTGCTATTTTACACTTTTCCTAGGCTGGAGCTGCACAGAGTTTACTTCCCCAACCGTGATGGATTTCACTAGTCAGGAAGCACTGTTTGTTGATTTTCTTCCTCCTTGCAGATGGAAACTTTTGTTTCATCAGGGAAAAGAGTCTCTGTGCATCTCACTGGTCCTCTCCTACAACCAGCACGATGGTGGGGGGTACTTTTTGCATATCTACATTTTGAGAGGCTTTTGAGTTTTCTGTCGAAAAGGCCTGAAAAAGTGTGTTGGCATACTTATAATTTCAAGTGCTTCTCACTCTCACACTAGCTCATATTTGGCTTTCAGAAGTTTGTCAGGATTTTGTTATCTTCCTGTTGCCTCACATGAAGTTCAGTGACTTCTGTTCAGGGACACAGATTCTTGGAGCCTCTATTTCCCTTCAGGTGCCTTAAGGATAGCAGTTAGTCCTGAGACCTGAGGTTCATGAAAAAATCACTAGTTTTCAGCTTTTCCAGATTTTTCTTTCTGAGCCGGCACTGGAAGATAAGCTTATTTTTTTATAAATTAATTTAGTAAAGTCACTAAGTAAATTATTGGATCCTTTATTTACTGTACTACATAAAAAGTAGATTGAAGAAATCGAGTCCCTTGCTTACAAACATAGATATATAACACATGTTAAAGGCTGTTCATACTTTGGGATGTTTTTCACTTTTCATGTAATACTGGGGTATTCTGTAGTCTTGCCAACTCTTGAAGAAATAAAATAAATGTGAATCTTTACAGACATGATTTCTTAAATACAAAGTTCTAAATAGAAATGATAGTTAATTTGTAAGCTCTTGAAGAAAAATTAGTTTGTTTATAGCAACACTAGTGGCCTTAATTTTTGAGCATTAATCAGTGTTTTTGTAATAACTTGTTATCAAAGAAAATAATCACTTTTTCCTCCTTAAAATTTACTAAGCAACATTTTCTCTAGAAGCTTTGACAACTTTTCAAAAGCCATTAACTCGGAGATTATTTGAAAGCTCACTAATTTTCACTGTACTATTTTTTGTATATTTCTCATTAGTTACAATGAATAATTTTTAATGATACCAGAAGTTAATACATTTTGCTCACATCCATAAGAATTTTTCAATCAGAAAGTATTATTTGGATTGATTTTTTTTCAATTACTTTTTTTTTTTAGTTGGAGTCTCACTCTGTCGCCCAGGCTGGAGTGCAGTAGCATGCTCATGACCACGGCAGCCTAGACCTGCTGGGCTCAGTTGATCCTTCTGCCTCAGTCTTCCAAGTAGCTGGAACTATAGACACACACCACTACACCTGACTAATGTGTGTGTGTATGTGTGTGTGTGTGTGTGTGCGAGTGTGATGTGATGTGATTTATTGTACAGACAAGCAGAGGAGGTCTCACCAAGTTGCCCAGGCTGGTCTCCTACTCCTGTGCTCAGGCAATCCTCTTGCCTTGGCCTCCCAACGCACTGAGATTATAGGCTGAGCCACCACTCCCAGTCCCAATTACTTTTTATTTTTTACAGACATTTATAGGTTCCAAAGGTGAACTCATGGGTATCTGATTTATCCTAGATGCCAATGGCTTCTGCCTCCATAATTTTTGTATATTATTTGGTATTGTCAATATTGTTCTCCTGAAAGAAGGCAGTGGCTGATTTACTAAAAAAAGCATGTCAGCCGGGCTCGGTGGCTCAGCCTGTAATCCCACGATTTGGGAGGCTGAGGTGAGTGGATTGCCTGAGCCCGCGGGTTCGAGACCTGCCTGGGCAACTTGGCGAGCCCTCATCTCTACAATAAATAAAAAAAAAATTAGCCGGGCGTGGTAGCACGCGCCTGTAGTTCCAGCTACTTGGAAGGCTGAGGCGGAAGGATCGCCGGAGCCCAGCAGGTCGAGGCTGTGGTGGCCGGGAGCGTGCCACTTCACTCCAGTCTGGGCCACGGAGTGAGGCTCCAACTCAAAAAAAAAAAAAAAAAGAAAAAGAAAAAGAAAATAAAAGCATGTCAGTTGCACTCACAAATGCATCTTATTGGAGAAGAAAATATAATACTTTTCATTTAATACATTCAATATAACACATTTTAAGTAGAAAAATACTACTTAATTTTCTCAAAGTCAAGTAGAATAAAACGGTGTTGAAAAACTAAGTCTACTGTATAATGGAATAACAGTTCTGTGCTTTGGATGATACTATGGGTTGAATTGTGCCCTCTTCCCCAAATTTATATTTTTGAGTACTAACCACCCCGAGATGTGGCTGTATTCAGAGACTGGGCCTTTGGAAAGGTAATTAAGGCTAAATTAAGTTCTTATGATGAACTGTTATCCAAAATTACTTGCCTCTTTATAAGAAAAAATGAAAACACAGACACATGTTGGAAAGATCATGTGAAGACAGAAAGGGAAGATGACCATCTACAAGTCAAGAGAGAGGCCTCAGAAGAAATCAACACTGCTGACATGTTGATGTTGGACATCTAGCCTCCAGGACTGTGAGACAATAAACGCCTGTTGTTTAACCCACCTGGTATGTACTACTTTGTTATATAGCAGCCTAGCAAACTAATGTAGGTAATTACAGACAATAGTTTTGGATTACAATACAGAAGCTGAATGAAGTCCATCCCAATCTCATTGAAAATAATCAGCAGTTTCATTAATTTCTCAAAGATAATTAAGAACAAGCCCAAGAATAGGAATAATGAAATATCTTTTATGAAAGTAGAAAGGGAGGATTGAACAAGGTTAAGAAACTCATAGCCTTTTGATGCATGGACTTAAAAATTATCATCGTTTTTTGTAATTTTTAAATTTTATTTTATTATAGATATGTGGGGTACAAGTAGGCTGCATGCAAGTTAAGTTTGACCTTCCAACTGGCCCTCACTTCTCCTGGTTTAGGAACAGGTACCCTTTGTGATGCTATGTGCCCCTTCCAACCTCCCTCCCCTGGCATTGTTCGTCATGGGTGTTGGTAATTAGGGCATCAACTCATTTTAATTATTTAGTTATTTTCAAGGTAGACTCTGATCAACTTAAAAGAAAAGTGGAGACAAATATGTAGATATTTGGCTATTACAATTCTCTTCCATGTTCATAAGTTTAGATACTGCAACCACGTCATGCTACTTCACTGGGATCTAGATATGGTCCCCATATTATTTTTGAACCTGGTGTTTCACACTGCCCATAGCGATTGGTAAGATTTATTTAACTTCATCACTAAAAAATGATTATTTAATGACTACTGTGTGCCAGGCACTACTCTCAGCACCAGGGAAATGGCAGGTGGAAAAGGAATCAAGTCACCAGTCTACAATCCTTTGATCTCACTTTACCAGGGTGATGCCCAGAGAGAAGACAGGTGGCATTCTAATGTCATCATATATACATCGGTAACCATCCTTCTGGTTAATTAATGAATGGTGTGTGCTATGGCATTACCAATAAATAAATAAATAAATAAGGTTGTTTCTGCTTTAGCATTGCTTTTGGCAAACAGACTTAATACCCGTGGCTGTGAATGCTGGGATTCAATACTTAATAAATTCTAACTATAAAGTAAAAATTAGAGAAATCTTAAGACCTAAAATGCTGCCTGATGTTCCAGGTGATCATGCTCTGCATTTAGAGATCTCATCTTTCAACCTGGGCCAGAGAATTAAAGACCAACAGAAAGAACCTTGGGAGTTTCATTCTGTCCCAGCTTTCTAGTTTTAGCTTTGCTTGCGTTTCTGGACTCTTCTATACTTAAATTGATCAGCAAGCCTGATCCTGGGTACACATTTGTGATTCCCGAGTAACAGTGTGTTGCTAATAAAGAGGTGATCTTCTCTACTGTGCTTCCAAAATTTATAACAGTTAGTTGTTTCTTCAAGTATAAAATCCGCAAATCTGAATGTGGTTTTTGACCTATTATAATTACAACTCCCCAACCTCTCTTCTGACAACTGTGGGGAAAATACAATTCAGAATTCAGTTGTTCTTCAGATTTTAGAAAGGAGACACCAATCAGGTATTATAAATAATGTTACAGAAGCAGTAGTGTTGAAGGCCACACTCTATCCTCAAAATATTAAAGTTTCTTAAATTAAACACAGGAATACTCACACATACAGATTATAATATGCTGCTTTCTGTCAGTTCAGACTATGCCACCATATGAGTGTTTAAAAAAATCGTTTAGTTTTCAGCAACATTTGATTTATATAATTCTAAGTAAGGAATTATACAACTACATTCTTATTATTAATTCTCTATGCTTTCAAATAAAACACTTTTGAAGAGTTTTTGATCATCTGTCTTAAACTAAACTGATTGTCTTTTCTCCCTGTAATGAAGCTGTAATTAGATATTTCTTGTACGACCTTTTGTATTTACTTAAGTTCTTTGATTCTTGAATTCCATAACTTCCTCTATTTTTATTTCTTTTCAGTTTTGGTAAGGTAAATGCTCAAGTAGTTTTATTTTCTCTTTCTTTATTTTGGATTAGAAAATGTAGTTTATTTAAAAGTAAATTAGAGAGAGAGAGAGAGAAAGGGAGAGAGAGAGAGAGAGAGAGAGAGAGAGAGAGAGAGAGAGAGAGAGAGAGAGGATTCACTTCTCCAAGGTAGGAGAGGGGACCAAAGCCAGGAAGCTTGGTGAAAGCCATAGATCAAAGAGCACATGGCCACACCAGAGTCTAGCAAGGCAATGGCCAAAAGTAGTTTTATCTTCAAGTGAACATGTGGGAATAAATTTGGATGCTTTTGCAAGGACAAAAATATGCTCAATTGTTATGTAAACCTATAATAATTCATAACTTGTTTGTGTAAATCTTTCTAGATTCAAATCATTTTCTCAAATAACTTTGAAAATATTCCTCTATTTGGTTTGAACTCAGTTTGCTGATGGGTTCTTTGATGACAGCCTTTTTTATTTCTTTGTCAATAACCCAATTCTTCTTTGGGAAGCCCTTGGTATCTTCCCTTTATCTTTTATTCTTTGAAATTTTAACATATGTTAAAAGGTGATAGTCCTTTTTTAAAAATTTGTCCTCTTTTTTACATAATGGAAGCTTTCAATACAAATATTTTTATCCAGTTTTTAAGTTTGAGTGTTTTTTCTTATAAATCATTTGTTTTTTCATTCTTCTTCTATATATTCTGTTCCTTCTTTATAATCTAATAATTTCTTTTCATCTGGGTTTAATTTTATATTCTTAGCATTTTATACATCCTTTTCATTTTTATATTTTTTCTTTGAATTAGGAAATATTCTGTTAATTTTAACATTTTTGTTTAATTTAACAGCACTCATGAAGGCAAACACATTTGATTTTATCCTTTTTAATTTATTTTTTAAAACATTACATTATCTCCTGATATCTCTATAAATACAAATTAGGATCTCATCATACTGATAAGCTTCTATAAAGCAAAAGAAACCATCGAGAGAGCAGCGAGACAGCCCACAGAATGGGGAAAAAATATTTGCCAAATGTATATCTGACAAAGGCCTAACATCCAGAATCTACAAGAAACTCAAAGGTGCAAACAGGAAAAAAACAGTCTCATTAAAAAGTGGGCAAAAGACATGAATAGACACTTCTCAAAAGAAGATATACAGGCAGCCAACAGACACATGAAAAAGTGTTCAGCCTCACTCATCATCAGAGAAACGCAAATCAAAACCACATTGAGATTCCACCTAACCCCAGTAAGAATGGCCATCATTAACAAAACAAACAACAACAGATGCTGGCGAGGATGTGGAGAAAAAGTAATGCTTCTACACTGCTGGTGGGAATGCAAACTAGTGCAACCTCTTTAGAAGACAATGTGGCGATTTCTGAAAGAACTATAAATTGATCTTCCATATGACCCAGCAATTCCCCTATTGGGGATATACCTGGAGGAACTGAAATCATTCTACAAAAAAGATACCTGCACATGCATGTTTATTGTAGTTCTATTCACAATAGCAAAAACATGGAACAGTCAGACTGCCTATTGAAGCTGGACTGGATAAAAAAATGTGGTACATATACACAATGGAATATTATGCAGCCATAAAGAAGAACAAACATATGTACTTCTCAGCAACTTGGATGGATTTGGAGTCGATCATACCCAGTGATCTATCACAGAAACAAAGAACAGAGTACCATATGTTCTCACTCATAAGCAGACCTTGAACAATTCTCATAATTCTATAAGAAAGGGATTGGCAGTAGCAGGAAATTGCCAGGGGAGTGGGGGTGGGACTGGCTGTCTGAGAGAAACTGCCAGGGGAAGGAGGGGTATACCTCATCAACAAGTGTCCTTGTATAATCAACGTTTGTATACCTAACCCTTTAAATTGTACCCCACATCTTTAAAATAGAAATAATTTTTAAAAAAAATATTTTAAAAGTTTTGTTTCTTTATTATACTTGTTTTTTTCAGTACTGTTTGTTGTTTATTAATATTGGGTTCTCTTTTTCATTCTATGCATTATAGTACAATGTCTTATGGCTTTTATTCTTGTTCATGATTGGTAAGGCCACTGTCTGTCACCAAGCATCTCTTGCAATGCTCAAATCCCCACACTCCACATTCAGTATGTTGTATCCTGATAAGCTTCTTCAAATAATAGCTGGTTGCACTTTATAAGTGAGTAGAAATGAAGACTCCGATAAGTGTACTCAAACAAGCCATCATTCTCCATGTTACAGTTGTTCCCATGGCAACAATTGTTATTCATAATTTTCTTCCTTGATGTTCCATCCTGGCTTCCACTAATCCCTAGCCAGCACTTGTGCTGGCTCATTTTATTGTCCAGTGTTGTAACCTGTCTTTAGCTTTGAAGAATCTGAATCCTGCTGACATTGTCCTTGTTAGGCTCCAGTTATTAAAATTGCCCATTTGCAATCATTACTAGAAATGGAATATCCAAGAAGCCCTTGAGTTACAGTCATACTCTCTTTGGCCTAATTATTAGCAACACTCTTATAACCATGTGATAATCATCGTTTGTTATCAATATAGCAAATTATGTTTTTGCCTGGTATACCTGCACAAGGGATTATAAATTATCAGGCAGTAATTGTAGTATTGATTTGAGAAAAAACACAATTGAGTTGCCTTATGAGAGAATCTCTTACCTGAGGACAGACATTTCCAAGAGCCCAGAGTTGTAGGGACTGGAAGTGCAAATTCTCTGAGTGGTTCACTAGAATTAATGGTGAGAGAGTCTACTCTCTCCACACCTTGATTCCCATACTTGTCTAATTCTTAGGACACAGAATTATATACTTGCCATTGGAAAAGTCTATACCATTACTTAGAAGACCATACTGACATCCTGCAAAATCTTCTACTAAGCCAGTTCCTTAAATAAGCTTTTTTATTTTTTTCTCTTACCTAAGCTTTTAAAGATGTTTCAATGCCTTATTGAAATGACAGATTATCGATAATGAAAAGGATTGCAATTTTCAGTGGGTGCCACTAGTATGACTTCTGCTCACTGTTCTTGACCATTTTGGACAATAAGGGCCAAACAACATCCTTGTTATCTGCCCACTCTCAGGAATATCGTGGTCGGCTAGCTGACACAATAGGTCCCTGCAGGTCAGAATCCTGGTTCTATTTAGCTGTTAGTGTGATGATATCCAACTTGTCTCTGGTACTACCTGCTGTCCTCCACTGTTCCTTAATTTTCTCATCCCCATTCATAGGAAAGCTTGTACCCAAAGATTACATCCTTTAGTGAACTTTAGCATACATAGGATAGATATTAGTGTATTTTTCAATGGAATACACTTTCTTCTTTAGGATATCTCTCATTACTTAGGAGAGCTCTTTAATGCATAGAGTCAACAGATTGTGTGTGTGTATGTATGTGTTGCCTTATGCAATAAGTTCATTCTAGCCTAGTTGTATCTTAACTTTTTGACTTCTCCTTCAATATTATACCCAGGCAATTCTGGCATCTCTATTTAATTTGCTTAAGAAGGCCATCATTTTCCCATTTTCAAGGACCTTTACAACAACAAAGACCAGCACAAAGTATCTCTATCAGGATGCTATATCTTGAGTTATAACGTTGTTGCTTATATTTACCGCTAACCCCAGTTTCTCGCCCTCAAGACCCATCCCCAATCATGTTCCCTGAGTTCCTGCTTGCTTCTATTAAGCACTTTCTCACAGCTCCTTTGGTGAAAAATCTCTTTCATCTTGGAGTGGGGACAGGACTTCCTCAACCAGGTCATGCTTTAACATAGTCCTAGTTTTTGGTCAGTAGCAATGAAGCAAATTTGGGGAAGATTTGAATAAAAGTATCATCTTGCAAGGCATCCACTTGAACAGTGGTCCCCAACCTTCTTGGAGTAGGGGGCCAGTTTTGTGGAAGACAATTTTTCCACAGACCACCATTGGGAGAGGATGGTTTCGGGATGTGCATCACATTTATCTTCACTTTATTTCTATTATTATTACATTATAATATATAATTAGATAATTGTACACCTCACCATAATGTAGAATCAGTAGGAACCCGGAGCTTGTTTTCCTGCAACTAGATGGTCCCATTTCAAAGTGTGTTGCTTATGTCAGGTCTAATCCATAATCTTGTTTCAGTTGCTGTCATTGAAGAAAATCCTGACTCACAAAGATAGGATGTTGAAAGTGGAAGCAGCTTTTCAGTGCCGATTTGACAGGAGGCAGGGCTCAGGCGGTAACGCCAGTGATGGGGAGCGGCTGTAAATACACATGAATCTTTGCTCACTAGCCCACAGCTCACCACCTGCTGTGTGGCCCTGTCCCTTATGGGCCATGGACTAGTGCCCATTCGTGGCCTGGAGGTTGGAGACCCCTGCACTAGGGAATAGACCTTTGTTTTGTCTTCAGGGAAGTGGAGGTTTCTACCCATCAGGAGAGTGTAGAGGATGATTTCAGAATTCAAGGGCCCTGGGACTTCAAACATATCTGTAGTTGAAATACACCCAGTAGCATGTCCCTATTCCAGGTCTACTAGGAACACTCCTCTGTCAAAGCCTGAACTGTAGAGTAGAAGCATGTACATTTTTAAAAAATTACTGCAGACAAGATACTACATAGTTGTCAACTTCAAACAACACCATTGAACTTTTACAAAATACCACAAACTTACCTAATTAACTTTGTAGATAAGAAACCTGGGCATGGCTTAGATTAATCTTCTGCTCAAGCTATCATGTATCTAAAATCAAGATGTTGGCTTATCTGTATTCTCATTTGGAGACCAGCATCCTCTTGCAAGTTCATGTGGTTATGAAAGAATTCAGTTCCTTGTCATAGTAGGACTAAAGTATTGTGTCTTTGATAGATGACAGCCGGTGGCTAGTCACAGTTTAAAGAGGCTTCTCCTATTTCTCTTTGTGTGATACCATCTATCTTCAAAGCCAGTGATGGAGAATTTCTCAATATTTCAATCTTATTAGAAATATCCCAGTTTTATAAAGGAATAACCTGATTTGGTGAGAATCTTTATGTTAATGTCACCTGGTTAGAACATTAAATACAACTGTAAAATTCCTTTACAGCAGCATGTAGATTACTGTGTCACTGAATACTTGAGAGGAGTTGTGTGTACACCAGTGGTGGGAATTTTGAAAGCCATCTCAGAATTCTGTCTACCATAAGAGGACTTGCCAGGGCTGTGAATTCAGCTTCCTCAGTATTTCACTTTTTCCACAATGCAGTCCTAGAATTGATTTTCAGCATAGTCACCACTTTAGATACAAGAAATGAAGTTCTCTTAAAAACTATCCATAGAGATTGTATGGGGTTGAATGTGAACTTTCCAAAATCCATATCCTCCTGGCACCTCATAATGTGCTCTAATCTAGAAAAAGAGTCTTTGACTGTATAATTAGTCAAGATGAGGTCATACTTGAATGGGGGGAATCCTAATTCAGTGACGTGTGTCCTTGTAAGAAGAGAAGCCGGCAGAAGCTAGGAAGAGGCAAGGCAGAATCTTTCCCTGGAATTTCTTGGAGAGAATATAACTTTGCTGACACTTTGATTGCATACTTACAGCCTCTAGAACAGTGAGATAATAAATGACTGTTAAAAAAAAACAATATACAGCTTGTAGTACCTTGAAATGAATGTTTAGGAAACTAAGATAGAAGATTTCTGACTTTCCGATCATTCCCTGAGTAAATAGTTGTTTGACCACCACTGTTATTTTCTTCTGTTAGCACTGTAAAAGGCACTTAATTGTAATACACCCACGTGACAGTCTTATGATTAGCATTGCCACTCTGGAGATATTGCAAAAACCAGTGCTTCCTTTTCTTCTGTTGCCCCATCCCATATCACCATGGGTAAGAATCCTCGCGAATGCATGCCACAGCAAACCAGGGTCCATCACTATTCTGTCCAAATGTATAGCAATGTGTATATCTCTATTTCTTTATCTTTTTATCTCACTCTTTCATATATATCTATCTGTAAATTTACCTTAAAAAATGACTCACTCAACTGTGGCAGCTGACGAGAGACCAAATGATACGTAGTAGGCTAGAGAAGCTTGAAGCAGCAGCTCACATATAAAGGGAGTTTGGAAACACAATTTCTTCTTTCTCAGGGGAAATTAGTCGGTTTCTCTTAAGGTCTTCATTTGATTGGAAAAGGCGTATTCACCTTATGAGAGTCATCTGCTTTACCAAAATTTCACTGATATGTAGATAGATAGAATTACTTGTTGTTTTATTTTGTTTTTTATTTTAATTTTTTATTTTAAAGATGTGGGGTGCAATTAGGGTTAGATCATTGTACATGTAAAGTTTGGGCCTCACTTCGGTCATCACGTCACCTGGTTTAGGATCAGGTACTCTTATTGATGAAGTGTGCCCCCCCACACCGACTCCCTCCCACTGATTTAAGTGCCAATTTTATCTAACCAATGCCTTCACCGTGACACATGGACTGGTGTGTGGTAAAATATGTGGGGATCATCGGACAGTCAAGTTAACCATGGCAATAAGCAATAGGGTTATATTTGCTACTTAGCTACAAGTCATCCAATACCACAGACTTATCATTCTAGGTAAGACTGTGTTATTTGAATAACAATAAGTAAACGTATAGTATAATGATTACAGTTAATCCCTTTATGAAAAATTTAAGGTAAAAATTTTAATATTTCTTTTTAACTTTTGAGTTATATGAGATAAATCAGAAAATAAAGAAGTGGTACAATAAAACATTAATCTTGGAAAGGGCCTCACAGCTATTTATTTTAGTTCTCTTTTGACAGGTAAGACAACTTTGATACAGCAAAAGTTAAGTTTTCAGTAACTGATTATTAGTTTTCATCAAGGCTTTCTCATTGTCCAACTATTTTTCCAGTATGATAATCAGCATAATCAATGGCTCATTACTGGGGGCTTACGGCTAGGCATGCTTTATTTACACTTGTGTTATATTTGTTAGGATACTTATTGCTGCTAGAGAGTGTAGAATCATAAGCAATGTGCTAAAATTTTTCTGATTGGTTCTAGTGATTTCCTTAGGGCATTTTTCTTTTCGTTTTGGCTCCCTTTTTTGATTGAGAATAATTGAATTATGTCATGGAGTTTTGCTAAATATTACAAATTATAATTGATGGAAAGTTTTAGTTTCCAACACCTTAATTAAATTTGACCACTGTTTCAAATGATTTTTTTCTAACACCAAATATTCAACAAAGCTTTACTGAGCTCTGAATTTATATATGCAAAAAGGATATTGATTATTTAGAGCATTGATCTTACCAAAAAGTAGAGAGGGAAGAAACCGCATTATGTATTATAATAATAATATTATATTTTAAAGTCGACTTTAATATAATAATTTTAAGTCACAAAATGTAAAAATCTAAATTTCCAATAAAAAAGTTAAATTCAGCAATGAACAAGTTTTAGTTTTAAATTAAATCCATAAGCATGGATTATCTTTCTCCTACCATACCTGCAAAATAAAATTTGTCATGTGCAATTGATAGTTTAAATGTATTGTTCTTGTACTGCATATTATTGCAGTTAATTAATAGCATTACTATATTTATGCTGCTTTAAATTGCAGAAAAATTACTTTATTCCAACTTACTTTATTCAAGTAATTGAATTAATATGCACTTATTTAAAAGACTATGCCTTAATAAAATCTTATGTATAAATCATTTTAAATATAGAATACTGTGTATATGCCAAGCTATATTATTTATGCATATTGGTTCTGATGGCAGCATTCAGTTTAGAACATCAAACATTTATTTTATTTTATAATGACCTATAATAACTAGCTTAATAAAAACATGAGAGCATACACTGATTTAATAACATATATGTCACACATATCATATGAAATAATTAGTTATAGAATGGCTTTAAGTTAGCATTAGATGTGTTATTTATTTTAAGAAATAAAATTTGCTGCTAATAGAACTTTAGGAGATAAAATTCAAGAAATAATTGCCAGTGAAGCGTTGATAAAGGAATAAGGATTCAAATGAGATTTGAGGCAAGATTAGCATTTTCATTCACATTTTAAAAATCAGACAAAAACCCAAGTTAATTCAAGAAATGATTATTCCTTTCCTTTAAGATTTTTAAATGAGAAGTATTATTAATCTGTCTGAAAGAGATTTGAAGATGGCAATACCCCAAGTGAAGTTTATTCCAAGAATGGAAAGCTAGTTCAATATCCAGAGATCAATCAACTGTTAACCATATTAACAATCAAAAGAAGAAAAGCCACATGATTATATCAATTTACACAGCTAAAGCATTTCACAAAATCTAACACCTACTTTTGATTAAAACTTTGAACAAACTAGTATTAGAGAGGAACTTATCAACTTGATAAAGCACATCTTCAGAAACATACTACAGTTAACATCACGCATACATCATACTACAGTTAACATCATACATAGTGGTAGAAAGGTCAATGTCATCCTCCTTGTACTGGGAAAAAAGCAAGGATGTCCACTCTCATCACTCCCATTGAGCAGTACTAACCACTGAAATGAGGCAAGATAAGGAAATAAAATGAATACAGATTGAAGAGAGATGATAACTCTGCCCCTATGTATGCATATGGCATAAGATTGTTAACGTAGGAATTCCAAGGTATCTAATGAATCTCCCAGAAATAATAAGTGTATTTTGCAAGGTAGTAAAATAGAAAATTAAACACAGGATCAATATTTTTATATATTACCATAGAATATTTTGAGATTACAATTAAAAACTTAGTATGATTTATAATAGTTTTACATAAATCTAACAAAATATGTTCATGATCTATTACTATGTGCTGAAAACTAAAAAATACTAATAAAAGAAATCAAGACAGACCTAAATACATGAACTGCTAGGTTTAACTTATTTTCTTTCAATATTCTAGCAGAAACTTTTGTAGCTACATTTAATTGTAAAATTATAGGGAAAGAAAAAAAAGAACTAGAATAATTAACAGAATTTTCAGTAAGAAAAAATGAAAGAAAACACAACTAGACTTTACAACTTAGTATATTGCCACTGTGATAGAGGATGGTTTTGCATATAGCTAGACACATGGGTGGATGGAACAAATGAGAATTGAGAAATAGACCCACAAATGTAAAGCCAACTGAATTTTGAGATGGGTGCAAAGAAAGAAGTGTTTTCAAAAGTTGTGTTTGCAGGTGTTTTTTTCATATCGAGATTTGAGTTCCTCTGGATATATTCCCAGTAGGGGGATTGCAGGGTCATATGGCAGGTCGATTTTTAGATATTTTAGAAATTGCCACACTGTTTTCCACAGAAGTTGTACTAGTTTATACTCCCACCAACAGTGTAGAAGTGTTCCAGTTCCCCCTCACCCTCTCCAGCATCTGTTGTTTTTTAAATTATTGATGATGGCCATCCTGACTGGATTTAGGTGGTATTTCAGTGTGGTTTTAAATTGCATTTCTTTGGTGATATTTTTTTCCTAGTCTGTGGGCTGTCTCCCTGCTTTCCTGATGGTTTCTTTGGCTTTGCAGAAGCTTGTCAGTTTGATGAGGTCCCACTTATCTATCTTATCTCTTATGGCATGGACTCTTGGGGTTTTGATCAGAAATTAGTTGCCAGTTCCAATTTCCATATGGGTATCTCTTGCATTTTCTAAAGTTCTTATAGTTTAAGGTTTTATATTTTGGTCTTTGATCCATTTAGAGTTGCTTTTTGTGTATGGTGATAGGTAGAGGTCTTGTTTTAATCTTCTGCATGTGGTCAGCCAGTTTTCCCAGCACCATTTACTGAATAGGTTCTCCTCGCCCCAGTGGTTTGTGGTGGAGGCTTTGTTGAAGATGAGTTGGTTGAGAAATTGAGGTTTTGCTTCTGGAATCTCTCCTTTTCCGTTGGTCTATATGCCTGTTCTTGTCCAATACCAGGCTGTTTCGATTATTTTAGCTTTATAATAATGCTTAAAGTCTTTAAGCATTATAATAAAGCAGAAAGTCTGGAAGCTTAAAGTCTGGAATATCTCCTGCATTTTTTTTTTTTTTTTTTTTGCTGAGGATTGTTTTGGCTATTCATGGTCATTATATTTCCACATGAATTCTTGTATTGTTTTTTCCAGGTCTTAGAAGAATGCTTGCATACATGTTTATTGCAGCATTATTCATAATAGCAAAAACAGGAAACCAACCCTGCTGCCCATCAAAAGAGGACTGGATAAAAAAAAAAGTGGTACATATACATGATGGAATATTACACAGCCATAAAAAAGGACAAAGTTATGAACTTCACAGCAACTTGGATGGACTTGAGTCTATAATACTGAGTGAGTTATCACAGAAACAAAGAACCGGATATCACATGTTCTCACTCATGAATGGATCTTGAACAACTATCGTAATACTATGAGAAAGGGATTGGCAATAGTAGGAAATTGTTGGGGGAGGGTGGGGGTGAGATTGGCAGTAATGGAAAACAGCTAGGGAAGGGAGGGCACATCTCATCAACAAGGGTACCTGCATAACGAACACTTGTATACTTAACCTGAATTGTATTCCATGTATTTAAAGAAAAAAAAAAATTTAAATGTTGTGGGCAACCCCTTCATGTCCTCTCCCACTGTGGGAGCTTTTCTGTCCTCTCAATAAATCCTGCTTTCTCAAAAAAAAAAAAAAAAAGTTGTGTTGGTGCAATTATATGTCCATTTACAAAACAACAGTTATTGACAAAAGCCTCATATGTTTTACAAAAATCAAATCAAAATGGATAATCAGTGCCAATTAAAAATATAAAATCAGCCGGGCTCGGTGGCTCAGCCTGTAATCCCGCGCCTTGGGAGGCTGAGGTGAGTGAATTGCCTGAGCCCGCGGGTTCGAGACCCGCCTGGGCAACTTGGTGAGACCTCATCTCTACAATAAATCAAAAATCAGCCGGGCATGGTAGCACGCGCCTGTAGTTCCAGCTACTTGGAAGGCTGAGGCGGAAGGATCACCAGAGCCTAGCAGGTCGAGGCTGCGGTGGCAAGGAGCGGCCACTGCACTCCAGTCTGGGTGACAGAGTGAGACTCCAACTCAAAAAAAAAAAAAAATATATATATATATATATATATAAAATCATAAAATATTTAGAAAAAAATCCAAAAAACTTATGTGATCTATGGTTAACTGAACAGTTTGTAGGCTCATGAAAGAAATAATATTAAATGGACTTTTTCAAAATTAAAAATATTTACTCTGAAAAAGACACTATTAAGAAAGCCACACCACGAGAATTACTTGAGTCCAAGAGTTCAAGATCAGCCTGGGCAACATAGCAGGACCTCATCTCTATGAAAACAAAAGAAAACAAAAACAAAAACAGAAACAAAAAACAGAAACAAGAAAAACTGGGCATGGTGGCACATACCTATAGTCCAGCTACTTGGGAGACTGGGGTGGAAGGATTGTCTAAATCCAAGAAGTCTAACTTCCAGGCTGAGGTGAGCTGTGATTGTGTCACTGCATTCCAGCCTGGAAAACAGAGTTAGATCCTGGCTAAAAAATAAACAAACAAGCAAACAAACAAAACTAAAACTAAAACAAAACAAAGAAAGAAAGAAAGCCACATAATGGGCAAAATATTTAACAATAACATATCCAGCAAACACTTGTATTCAGAATATCTAAAAAGGTTTTCTAAACTCAACATTAGGAAAACAGACATTCCAATTAGAAAATTGGATACACTTCAACAAAGAAAATATTTAGGTGCCAATTAGTATATGAAAAATATATTCAGAATTAGGGGAAAGCAAATTAAAGAAAAATTAGATTTTGCTACATACCTACTAGGATGGCTACAAATAAATAAACAAATAAAATTCCTCTAGCAAGTACAGGTGACCTTGTGAAGCACTGGAATCTCTCACACTTTACCAGAAAAGATGCAAATATGTAGTCATTTGGAAAAGGATTTTGGCAATTTCTTACGAAGTAACACACAGCTACCATATGCCACAATGGGCCCACTCCAATATATTAGATGTAGAGAAAGAAAAATTTACATTCAGAGAAAAACTTATACACAATATCATCTTTATTTGTAATAGCCTCAAACTGGAAAAAGACTGATGTCCTTTAATGGGTGAATGAACAAACAAACTGTGGTTCATCTGTATAATAACATGTCATTCAGCAATTAAAAAGAGCAATCTATTGAGGCATACAGCAATTTGGAACACTCTACTAATGCATACACAATTTGGAATATAAAAGGCATTGTGCTGAGTGAAAAGAGTCAATCTCAAAAGGTTGCACAAAACATAGGTTCATTCATATAACATTATCAAGACGACAAGTGGCGTTGCCAGGATTTAAAGTTAGAGGAATGATGTGATTACAATAGGGTAACACAAAGGAATTTATTTAGGTTGATATAAAACTTGTCCATCCTGATTGTGATATTTGAGAAAATCTACGCATGTTATAAAATTTTATAGACTTATATACATGCAAATGAGTACATGTAAAAGTGGTGAATTTTGAATAAGATCTGTAGTCGTGTTAAAAGCACTTTAGCAATGTCAATTCCTTGGCTTTAATCATTGCAGAGATTATGTAAGATGCTAACATCTGGAGAAGCTGGGTAGAAGAAACATGAGAGCTTTCTTGTTATTTTTGCAGCTTCTACGTGAATCTAAATTATTTTTATATGAAAAGTCTAAAAATAATATATTTAGATGCAATACATATGAATAACATGTCATAAATTATAAAGGAGTAAATGATAGTGTATAGTTCTAAGACTTCTATATACTACTTAAGGTCATCCAATATTGTAATATACAGTTGTCCCTTGAACAACATAGGTTTGAACTATGCGAATCCACTTATATGTGGGTTTTTTAAAAAAATATGTTACATCAAGTGTGTCTGCCTCCCCTGTCTCCTCTTCTACATCCCACAGCTCTACTGATTCTGCCCTTTCAATGTCAGCAAGAGCAGTCCCTCCTCTTCCTCCTCCTCCTCAACCTACTCAAATGTTGAAGAAGAAGACCTTTAGGATGAACCACTTTCACTTAATGCATAGAAAATATGTTTTCTCTTCCTTGTGATATTTGTAATAACATATTTTTCTCTATCTTACTTTATGACTATGATGTATAATACAAGTAACATACAAAATATGTGTGAATTCACTGTTTATGTTTATAGTAAAACTTTCCATCAACAGTAGGAGTATTAGTAATCTTTTTAGGGAGTCAAAAGGTATGCACAATGTTTTGACTGTGAGGGGACTTGCTCAGGAGTTCACTGTAGTTTGTTTATTTATTTTTTTCTTAATACTGGCTTGACATATCTTTGAGGTCCCGGCTAGAGGTTGAACAGTTTTTGTTTCGAGAAACTGTTGTCCACACTCCAACCGCCTCCTTTATGAGTATTTCATACAAGGACACTACTCTAATTCCTCTAGAACCAGGTACAACAATTAAGGAGAGACTTAATGCCATAGGCCTATGAAATTATTCAAATTAGCCAAGTCTGACAGGCTGATTTGTGCCCCCAAATTTCATGAGTTGTAACATGAACTCCCAGTACCTCATACTACAACTGTATTTGGAGATAGGATCTTTAAAGAAGTAATTAAGTTAAGATGAAGTTATTAGAATAGGCCTTAGGCTGATATAACTGGTGCTTTTCTGAAGGAAGGAAATTATGACATATGTTCTCACAGAGGGAAGACTTTGTGAGGACACTGAAAGAAGAAGATGACCATCAACAAGACAAAGAGAGACTCTCAGTAGAAACCAACGCTGCCAACACCTTAGTCTCAAACTTCAAGTCTCCAGAAGAGTGAAGAAATACATTTCTGTTATTTGAATTACCTAGCCTATGATAGTTTGCAATGACAGCCCTAATAAAATAATACATTAGTCTTCAGAAAACCCACAACACCAAGCTAATCCCACCCCACTATCACTCAAAGAAAACCAGGAATAGACAGTACCTAAATTCTTTACCGATAATAAACTAAACACCCAATTAAAAGATGGGCCTAACAATATGTTGTATACAAGAGATAGGCTCAAACTATATAGCTACAAAACACTGTAAAGTGAATGAGCATTAAAAAATACACCTATAAACATTTATTATAAAAGGCCTGAAATAGCTATATTAATATCAAATAAAATAGAGTTCAATATGACAGGTACTGTCTATAATAAAAGTGACATTTTACAGTGATAAAAATGTCAAATTTGTAGGAGGACATAAACTTAAATGTGTATGTGACTAAAAACAACTTTTGGAAGTGAAGTTGACAGAATTAAAAGGGGAAGTAATTTTTTCTTCAATTTTATTTGGAAATATAAAACAGTCTTTTAGCAATTGTTAGAACTGCTAGAAAAAAAATCTGAAGACAAAGATGATCTGAACTGAGTAACCTTGACTTACTTAAACATTATACAGAATTCCACCTTGAAAATTCAGAGTACACATTTAAAAAAAGTTGTGGTCAGAGTACCCTGTATTAGTTTAATTTATTTCAATAATTTAATACTATTTTGTCATAAAATAATTGAAATAAATTAAACTAATACAGGGTATTCTGACCACAATATAGTTTAATTAGCTATCAATAAATAAAATAAATTACAAGACCCCAACTACCTGGAAATTAAACAACACACAGCTTAAAAACTAATGGATAAAAGTTAATTGTAAGTTAATGAGCTTTTCATTGATTAGTGTTTACAAATTGTATCTTTCTCCCTTTAATTTTAACTTATCTGAGTCTTTATATTTAACATGGGTTTCTTACAAATAATATATAATGAGAAATTTATTTAATCCACTCTGGCAACCTCTATCTTTCCATTGGTTCACTTAGAATATTTTTATTTAAAACAATTATGGATATAGTTGAATTCATACACGTTATGTTTTAAATGTTTTCTATTAATTCCATTTGATCTTTGTTTCCTTTTTAGTCCTCATTTTTTTCTTCCTTTTATGGTTTTAATTGAGCATTTTCTATAATTTCATTTCATGTCTTCTCTTAGCATATTAATTATCCTTTTTCTATAAATATTTCTAGTAGTTGTCCTAGAATTTCCAGTATATGCTTTAACTAATATAACTCCATCTTCAAATAGCACTGTACTGCTGTTCCCAATTCCTCCCGTTTGCTTCTTATTGCTGTCATTCATTTCACTTATTCATATGTTGTAACCATCCAATATATTTTTACTTTTATTTCTTCAATAGAATATTTATGTTAAAAAGAGTTAAGAATAAAATTTGATTTTATTTTACCTTCATTTATTCCTTCTATAATACTCTTCCCTTATGTAGATCTGATTTTTGTAAAAGATAAATTGCACTGGTCACTAATCAAAAACAGCAAGAAAGACTCTATTTGAGACTATTATGACAGTGGAAAGAGATTGAACTCAATTTAGCTGAAGAAAAAGGTGGGAAAGATGTTAAAATATTGGAATGCGTTTAGGAGGAAAGGCAGCCAATGTGATTAGGTCATCCATGTTTGATCCTCTTCTGGTTCCTGTTCTCCCACAGAAACAGGGAGACCAGGACGCTATTTCCTGATGATTATATTTCAAAGTAGTTGCTGCTCCTGGGTCCTGAAAAGCAAATATTGGGTTAGCCGGGCTCGGTGGCTCAGCCTGTAATCCCGCGCCTTGGGAGAACTGAGGTGAGTGGATTGCCTGAGCCCGCGGGTTCGAGACCCACCTGGGCAACTTGGCGAGCCCTCATCTCTACAATAAATAAAAAAAAAATTAGCCGGGCGTGGTAGTGCGCGCCTGTATTTCCAGCTACTTGGAAGGCTGAGGCGGAAGGATCGCCGGAGCCCAGCAGGTCGAGGCTGGGGTTGCCGGGAGTGGTCACTGCACTCCAGTCTGGGCGACAGAGTG
>CAUYQG010106549.1:0-13080 GCA_963574415.1 Tarsius wallacei
AGCAGAAGCAGTAACAGGAACGGGGTTGGTGAGGGTGGGGACAGCATGGCCTCCTCTCCTGCGGCAACACTCTGCTCTCTGATCTGTATATGGCTTTCACTTTACAAAGGGGAGAGGAAATAGGTGTGGCCAATCTCTCCACCTCTAATCTTTAGACTAAATTTATTTCCAAAAGAAACACGTGTTTCTGGTAAAAAAAAAAAAAAATAGCAAGAATGGGAGGATATACAATCAGAAGCTTCCCCCTTTTTCCCTCCCTCTTACACCCTAGGTGAGGACACTTAATACTCAACTTGTCGGCCAGGCGTGGTGGCTCAAGCCTGTAATCCCGTCACTTTGGGAGGCCGAGGTGAGAGGATTGCCTGAGCCCATGGGTTCGAGACCAGCCTGGGCAACTGGGTAAGACCTCATCTCTACAATAAATCAAAAAGTTAGCCAGATGGCGTGGCACCGGTAGCTCTGGCTACTTGGAAGGCTGAGGAAGGGGTGGCTGAGCCTAGCAGGCTGATGCTGGGGTGGCCGTGAGCGTGCCACTGCACTCCAGCCTGGGCAATGGAGTGAGACTCCCACTCAAAAAAAAAAAGATACTGGGCTTGTTTCCTTCCAGGTCCCCCTGTCTCATGTAGATGGGATAATAGGCGAAGTATTACCAGCTGCGGTTCCTCCATTCCACGCTGCCTTTCCTCTGGATTCCCCCTGCATCCCCCATTTATGAAGGCCCATGAAAGATAATGATTGTTTAGGGAAGTGAAGGCAGTGAAATTAGTGATGCAAGATGCCGCATTCTTGGGAGTGGAATTAGTGACGCAATATGCCGCATTCTTGGGAGTGGAATTAGTGACGCAAGATGCCGCATTCTTGGGTTTTCAGATCAACGCTCTCAGCCTGATGCAAGATAGGAAAGGCCGAGCAGATTCTGTACTGGCTCACCCAGTGTTTTCCTTCTTCCCAGCCCCAGGTCAGATAAAGCTGAGATGGAGAAGAGGCAAAATGGGAACGACGTCATGGGAAAAACAGTCAGCGTCTCCGTAAAAGGACATCCCTGGGGGGCTCCTCTGGAGAGAATATAGAAGGAGGTACGGGGGCGGGGTTACAGAATTCTCCAGGTGAAGTCTGGGGACTCTGGTGCGGAAGTGTCAGTGAAAAATTTCCACTTGGGTCTGGGAGCGCACACGTCTCCCTGAAGCTGTGATTTGAGGGAGATGGAGAAGCCTAGGAGCCGAGTAAGGACAGGAAACTTATGAACTGGCTGCGTGTCAATATCCAATGCCCGATTGTACCTAGAAATGACCAGGATTCATCTTCTGCCATCAGGAGAAATGGAGGCTGTAAATAAAGATACAACTGTGTAATGAACCAATAACAAACATTAAATTACGTACACCTTACATTGCTTGAAAAACGTGGACATCTCTGGCTCTATAGCTTTTGGCCTTCCAGAAACTACTGCTGTGACTATCCTTGCACACGCATGTGGGTGTTTGCGGGGTGCACGCCTGAGTCAGGCCTGTGCCTGTAAAGCTGGAACTCCTGTATTTTCTGGCTTTATCCTGAAATGGATGAAAGAATTACGCCTCCAAAGTCGCCTTGTCCTCGCCAAGTTAATATATTGAAACATGACGGCCGGGCCGTGGCTGGAGCCTGTAATCCCAGCACTCTGGGAGGCCGGGCTGGGAGCCTCAGCTCAGGGGTTCGAGACCAGGGCAACTTGGTGAGACCTCACCTCTGTAATTAAAAAAAAAAATCGAATATGCCTCCAGGTTCCAGCAGCTAACGGAGAGGAAGAGGATAGTTGTGTGTGTGTGTGTGCACATGCACGTGTGTGTGTGGGGAGTATCGGGTTCCTGATTCAACCAGTGTGTGCATAGTGTCATGTAGTGTCATAACATGAAGAGCTGGGCTGCCCATCACCAGAGACCTAAGAGCCACGTGTGTTTCCCCGCCTCTTCGCGGACTTGAGGACCGATGTCCGCCGGCCTGGACGGCCCGGCTTTCCCGGACGCGGAGCAGCCCGGCCAGCCGCCCGCAGTTCCCGGAGCCGCCACGGGGTGCCGCTGGCGGCCGCCGTGGCGGGGCTCGGTCCCCGCGGAGCTCGGCGTCCGCTCCGGCGACAGCGCACACGTGCGCGGTGCAGGCGTCTCCTCCGGGAGGGGCTCTGGGGGGCGGGGGTCTGCACACGAGACGGGGGGGCGGAGGGGGGCGGGGGGCTTCCGAGAATGAGATTCGCTCCCAGGCAGCGCGGGCCCTCCCGGCTTTGATGTATGAGCTTATTAGGGAGCGAGAGGCGGGCCGGGCGGGGCGGACTCCCGGGGGCCGGCGGGGGAGGGGGCGATGGGGGGGAGGGCGATGGGGGAGCAGGGTGGGGGGCGAGCCTGCCCGCCCGCTCTCCGTTCTCGGCAGCCGCGGGCGGGGCCTCTTCCCCGAGGGGCCAGGGAGGCCTCCGTCCTGTCTCGCCACGTGACCAGGGGGACCCTCTGGTGTCCCGGGTCTCGACTCGGTCAGTGTCGTGCGGAGGAGCCCTTCGGCCCAGGACCTCGTGAGGATGGCCCGAGAGTGGAGGAAGACGGGGCGGGACCCTCGTGAAAGCTGGGGGTGGGGGTGGGGAGGGGGTGGGAGGGGGGCGTGCTCAGAGACCCCCAGACAGAACCGCCCGCGGAGAAGCCTCCATTCTTCTCCAGATTCCGCTGAGCCCCGTCCACTGCCCGTTCTGGTTCTGTTTGGACTGGAATGTTGTTTTGATTTTGTGGCAAGATTTCTATGTTTGAACCACAGCATCAACTTGGAGTAAGAATTCCATCCTCCTGCTTTAATGTTTCCACTTACCTGTGCGGGTCCCTGTAGGCGTCTACCGTGGGGTCCTGAGAACTGCCTCCCGAGGCCTCAGTGCCCCTCCCCAGCTTCTCTGGGTCCACAGATGTGTTACCTCTGGGCACCAAGCTGTGGTCACTGCCACAGGGCATCCCTGCCAAAGCCTGGTCCCGGGCGGATGGGTGCCTGCCCTCTGCGGGGTGACTTGTCCCTCTGGCTCCAGCGTTGACTCGGTTTATTCTCACCTCTAAGCTTCACCAGTCGGGGACAGGTTCAGTTGTCCCTCGCCAACTCAGACTTCAGGCCTTTGGTTAGAGCTTGGGAGGTATTCCTGCCCACAGACCCGTCTACCCTGATGGCTTTCTTAGCCTCAGGTCTGGGCCTTGGACGCTCTACTCCCAGAAGGCCCGGAGTCCTACTGTGAACTGTACACCCTCTTCTGAGCTCTGCAGATCTTGCAACCTCAGACAGGGGTGCACCTTTCCAGCCCCACAAAGTCCCATTACGCTTCCTGAGGGCTTCAGAAGCCTCTGCCACTATGTGTGTCTGCAAAAATCATATAAGACATTAATTTGCATAACTCATAAGGGTCCCCCAAGGGTCCCAAGGTGATGGACTGAAAAAGCGGCTGCTATAATTTGGTTGATTTCGGACTCACTTTGGATTTAGTTTCTTTTGAGGTAGTTATCTTATCTTTGTATCTGCAGAGGCTCAAAGTAAAATCTCTAAAAATGAGCTCTTTATTCGTCAGCTTATGTGGAGAGGCCCATGGTAGGCGATGTGAGTAGTGAACACAGGCCCCGTGGCGCTGTCTGTGTGATGACACTGAACCCTTCGCATGATGGGCGCAGAGCTGCTGTGTCAGTGCTCAGTGGCAGGTCTGACTGCCGGCCTGGTGGTGCGGGCGGGTGGCCGGGCCGCGTGGGCTGTGCTCACTCTCGCTGGGGGTCTCTCCCCTGGCTGTCCTCTCTCCCTCTTGCTCTCTCATTGCCTGGCCTCTCCTCCCTAAATCTGAGTGCTCGGCCTGTTTTAAAAATATTTTTTGGTTTTATTTTTTTGAGTCAGAGTCTTATTCTGTCACCCAGGCTGGACTGCAGTGGCACGCTCATGGCCACCCCAGCCTCGACCTGCCGGGCTCAGGCGATCCTTCTGCCTCAGCCCTGCAAGTAGCTGGAACCACAGGTGTGCGCCACCATGCCTGGCCAATTTTTTGATTCACTGTAAGAGAAGAGGTCTCACCAAGCTGCCCAGGCTGGTCTCAAACCCCTGGGCTCAGGCAATTCTCTTGCCTCCGCCTCCCAAAGTGCCGGGATGACGGGCGTGACACACTGCACCCGGCCTCTCAGCCTGTTTCTGGGGTCCCGATACTGGGTTCCTTACCCTGCTTAGTGTTCTTGAGTGTGACGCTCTGCAATTCTGGTGTCTGGCCCAAGCTCTGGGAAACGTCTAAGGCTCGTTTCTAGTGTCAGAGCTGCCCAGGACCTGTCAGCTGACCTCCCTGGAAGGGTCTGAGGTCTGGGAGTGAGGCACATGCCAGCCACCAGGTACGAGGAAGCCAGAAGAGGGGTGCACCGAGCTGGCGAGAGCTCCGGGGGCCCTGGGTGGGGCCCAGAGTGTTCTTTTCCCAGCCTCCCTCGGCCTTTGTGCGTGCGGTTTGAAATCGGAGCTGTCAGGGTGCACCTTCTTGGGGCAGATGTCAGGACAAGCATCAGCCGGCCGTGACAGGACTGACTTCCCTCTGAGACTCCACACGCAGAGCATGGGGAAGGTCACTGGCCAGCTGGCTCACTCCTGGCCTCTCACAGATGGAGATGCTGAGGCCAGGGAGATGGATGCTTTCAACGGACCCCACAGGCTTCTGGGCCTGTCCCCGGCTGCCCTGGGTGACTTTCTTACTGTATATCACTCAAGCTTCTGCCTTTCTGGATCCAGAAAAATGGGGGACAGTGCATCACCCCACCACTGCCTGGACACCTCCGCAACAGTTTGCCGCAACTCTGATCCCCCCGGGAAGGTGAGGATCTTCAAAGGAGGGACATGCCTGCTCTCTGCCCAGTGTGTCTGGGACTCACTCTGCTGCATGGTAGGCTTCCTTTGGAGCAAACGTTCGGTGGGACTGCCTCGCTTTTCCTAGACCGATCAGTTCCTAGAGTTTTGAGTTGGAGTCTCACTCTGTCACTCAGGCTGAAGTGCGGTGTTCAATCATGGCTCACCACAGCCTTGACCTCCTGGGCTCAGGCGATCCTTCCACCTCAGCCTCTCGAATAGTTGGGACCGAAGGCATTCACCACCATGCCTGGCTAAGTTTTTGATTTTTTTTTTTTTTGGTAGAGATGAGATCTCACTGGGTTGCTCAGGCTGGTTTCGAATTCCTAGGCTCAAATGATTCTCCCGCCCTGGCCTCCCAAAGTGCTGGGATTACAGGCACGAGCTACTACCTCCGGCCAGTTCCTGGATATTACAGAGAAGAAAAGGGCCCAGAGATGACAGGACTCTCTGCCTCAGCTCATGAACAAATCTTTCTCTCCTTTTAGGGGAGGGACACACCTCCCCACCTTTTATTTGATTTTTATTTTTATTTTTTTTTTGAGTTGGAGTCTCACTCTGTTGCCCAGACTGGAGTGCGGTGGCTGCTCCCGGCCACTGCAGCCTCGACCTGCTGGGCTCCGGCGATCCTTCCGACTCAGCCTTCCGAGTAGCTGGAACTACAGGCGTGCGGTACCACGCCCGGCTAATTTTTTGATTTATTGTAGAGATGAGGTCTGGCCAAGTTGCCCAGGCGGGTCTCGAACCGGCGGGCTCAGGCAATCCACTCACCTCAGCCTCCCAAAGCGCGGGATTACAGGCTGAGCCACCGAGCCTGGCTTCTCCCCACATTTTAAAACGGTAATGATGAGGCCAAATCAGAGCAGACAGCATTTAACTAGTTAATCCAGCTCAGACGTAGCCTCTGGGAAGCTCTGTTGAATCACACTGAACTATGAAAACTCCGTTCTGAAAAACCCACAAATGTGACTAACGCATCTTCAGTGTTCCAGTTTTATATGTCAGGGATAATATGCGGTATGGGTTGAATCTGTAGCTCTTTTTTTTTCTTAAAAAAAACAAACAAACAAATGGCATCCTGTGGTCTCTTTTCCTTTTTTATTTTTCTTTTTTTACCTCGAGTACAATGCACACCGATAAAAAAGATGTACGTGGCATGTATCCGTGATAATAGCCATGGCAAAGGCAGTCTGAGGCATATAACAGCAGACTTATCTGCGGAGCGGCACCTTATGTGAGATGCATTTTCCTCTAGAGCCAAGTGGCAGAGAATTCACCTACACGGGTAGATAAGTGGCCCCTGGGCCCACGCGCAGGCTCGCGCCAGGCCCGTGGCCAGGGAGTTTTCTCACCTACATAATTGACACGAGGCCAGGATTTCCGCTGAGCACAACGGGAGCTGACATGTAAATCGGCGCTTTGATGCTCCACGGTCTGGCTGTACGAACGTCACCTACGGAACCCAGGATTATTTCGGTGACATCTTTCTTTTCTCCGGGGAAGGAAGAAGGGTGTTTTCTGCCAGCGTCCATCTCACAAGCCTGGATAAACGTTTGTGTGGCAAGTGGAAACACGCATTTAGAGTTTACTTGAATTCAGCCATTATATATATCTCTCTCTATTTTATTATAGATACCATTATATATGAATATATATAATGATATAAATATATATATATAATATATATTTCCATAAAACCTCCTCTCTCTCTCCTCAAAACCCTATAGGGCTAAATAACTAGGTAGAAGCTGATAGGATGACCTTGAATTCTCTCCGCCCTGGTGGCCTGGGGCTCACCAGCCTACGGTAAGCAACCGGAACATCCTAGGACGCCTGCAGGTTTCATCTGTGACGTGTGGGCGGGTCATGGCTAGTGATGCTCGGCTTCAGCCTCCGCCATCTGACCACAATCCCTCCTCTGCAGCCGCCACCTTCATCTCAGCCAGGGGGCTGGCACCGCTGTGACCACAGAAAGGTTGTGCTCATTCAACTAGTGTTGATGGGGCCCTCCCCCTGGTTCCTCATCGGGGCTGCCACTGGCCCTCCCTCTGGTCCTACCTTCCCCGTCTCAGCCTCTCCACGGCTGCCTCCCTCACAGCCCAGCGTTGCTCACCTCCCAGAGCCTCTGTTCAACCGTCCCGTCCAGGCTCCAACCCAGCCATCCCGCTGTTTGCTTTCTGTGCCCCTTATCCAGGCCTCTGACCTCTAACCTCAGCTGGCCACACTGAACCTGTCGGACTCCCCTTGCTCTTGGGGTCCCTCCACGGCATTTCTACCAAGGTGCCTTCAAGCCCGGACACCTCAAGGCGTGGCCCATGTCTACCGCCTCCATGGCTCAGGAGGTTGGAGTCTCGGTTTTTAATCGTGGCAGGGCCACACCCTGGCACACACGCACAGGCCTCAGATCTTGTTGAGAGCCATGGTGTCCATACTCTCTGCATGCTCCTCGAACTTGGTGATCTCTTCCAGCAAGTTCACTGCCACTTTGTGGCCCTCCACTGCACGCTGGATCGGCAGCTTGTGGATGCCGTAGCCCATGGGCACCAGCTTCTAACCCCCAAACCAGCCCCTGCAGTTGGATGGAGTGCCCACAGGCCTCCAACCGCGCCCTAGCTGTCTCGGCATCCCAAGGCTTGACGTCCAGCAGGCTTCTCGGTCTTCTTCTCTGCATGCAGCCACAGCCGCTCCTCTCACCCAGGCTGTCTCCTTGTCCTCCTCCCCTCCATTGTTCCCACTGTCCTCTGCTGGTGTGGCTGCCTTCTTGGTGGGAGGCTCCCCTGGGCGCATGGGGGCTCCTGGGAGTGGCCCGGTGGGTGGGTGAACTTTTCTCAAGTGCGCTCAGCCGGGCCTCTTTATTTTAATTGTTCACAGTTGTATGGGTCCATCCAACAAAGAATTGTTTTTTATTCAGTGTTTTCACTACCACACAACTCAAGGCTTGCTCACACTTGGGGGATTTCTTCACTGGCAAGGGGAAAGTGTTTTCACTTCTAAATAAACTGTCTCTTCCTCCCATGCATTCTGGGAGCTAACACTGTCAGGCAGACAAATCTGGAGGGTCTGTTGCAGGTCGCACGCATTGATTCTCTACTTCCAGGCTGGCACTCCGGGTGATGAGCTCCTCTGGTCTCCACTGGGCCCATTAGAGGCCCCGGGGCCCGAGCTTCAGGCCAGGGATCTCTGGATGTTCTCTCTGGCTCTCACAGTGTCACGAAGGATCAGGGTGGCACCGTTCTCCCGGGGGCAGGAGCCAGCCACAGGCCCATTCATCTGCTCATCGTACTTCCCTTCTGCATTGTTGTATTTGAGTCTGTCAAACCAGATCTTCTCCAGCACTGGGAAGTCTGTGGCCGTTTTTACGCTAGCCAAGGACGCGGCCACCAAAGAGGGGAGATTAGCGGGGCAAGATGCTTGAGGAAAAAGCTCACGTCCCACTTCCATGCTTCAATGACTCCGCCATTCCTTTCCCTGCTTTGATCTGACGACCTCTCAGAGGGCAGTCCTTTCCTTACCTTCCATGGCTGGACTTTTCCAAGGAGTGGTCAGCGTTTCTGTCTGCACCTTCCTTATCTCTTGACATTTCACTTCTGCTCCATCCTCTTCATGAAAAATTTTGTTGAGGGACACAGATGAGGTTGTCATGCCTAGACCCAGTGGTATTTCCTCAGACTAGTGGCGGGGTCGGGCCCATGTGACTGTCCCATCGTTGTTGTGATGGACAGAATGGTGACCCTCCAAAGACGACCGCGTCCTCATCCACTGGAACCTGCAAATATATTACCTTCATGGTGAGAGACTCTGTGGATAAAGGGTCTTGAGAGGGGGATGGCGTCCTGGATTGTCTGGGTGAGCCTGATGTAATCACCAGGATCCTTACGAGGGAGAGAGACGGGAGGGATAGTCAGAGTCAGAGAGGCGACATGGTGATGGAAGCAGAGGTGGGGGTGAGGCTGGGCCAGGTCTGAGGAATGCTGGCTGCTGCTGGTGGTGTCTGGAAACCGGGAAAGGCAAGACGTATATTTCCCCCTACAGCTTCTAAGAACATGTTCTGCCAGTACCTTGCTTTCAGCCCCACGAGGCCCATTTCAGACTCGCGGCCTCTAGGACTGTAAGAGAGTAAGTCTGCATTTCTTTAAGCCACTCAGCTTGTGGTGGTTTGTTATAGCAGCAGTAGGAGACTAATACATTTCTCAAAACTCTCTTCCCCCTGGATTGTCATATCTAAGCATTCTGCTTCTTTTGGTCCTTTTCATTCTTGTCCATCCAAAATAGGGAGTTTAGGCCTCAACCCATTTCTCTTGCCTTGAGTGATCATTTTCGCATGAATATTTGTAGACCGAGTACTTGTCTGTTTAAGGATTCCACTGTATTTGGCATGTTTGGGGATGCCGGCCTCAGCCACACTTCCTTCTTAGAGAATCTTCCTCCACACACAGGCCCTGATGAGTAGACAATGGCCATTGACCCCACCCGTCAACACTCCCCTCATCTAAGGAGAGCTCACTGATAAGCTGGCCTGGCCCAGAAGAGTTGGGCTGATGGGAACCACCAGCCCCAAGGGACCCACAAAGTGTTCAGTTCCTGGTAGGTGCTGGGGCAGAAAGGCTGTGGCTGAGTTGTGTCTGGGTGACGATAAGGGGCAGGTGAAGTCGGAGAAGAGGAGAAACTCGGGCAAGGCTCACTGGGAGGGTGAAAAGCAGCAGAGGTAGGTGGAGAAGCTGAGGGGCCACTCCCAGGTGAGGGGTTGAGCGTCTTTCTGGGAGCAGCCTTGGTTTTGCCTTCCCTGGGCCCAGGGCTTTCTGCATTTCTCAGATCTGGTTTTGTTGCCTCTCAGAATTCCTTTCTTTTTGAGTTGGAGTCTTACTCTGTCCCCCAGGCTGGAGCACAGTGGCATGCTCACGGCCATCGTAGCCTTGACCTGCTGGGCTCAGGGGATCCTTCCGCCTCCGCCTTCCAAGTAGCTGGAACGACAGGCACGCGCCTCCACGTCTGGCTAATTTTCTGATTTATTGTCGAGATGAGGTCTCGCCAAGTTGCCCCAGGCTGGTCTCGAACCCGTGGGCTCAGGCAATCCTCTCACCTCAGCCTCCCAAAGTGCTGGGATTATAGGCGTGAGCCGTTGTATCCGGCCTCCAAAACTCCTTTTTCACTTAAGCTAGTTTGCATTTATTTTTGTTCCCTGCAACCACAGATGCTTGACTAGATTGATGTTTATTTGCTCAGTTGATCAAGCCAGAAACCTCTGTTGTTCTGGAACTTAGATATGTGAGAAGGAGGACATCCTGGAACAGACCCTGAGGAACACCACTATTTAAGGAGAGAAGAATCTTCATAGGGGATGAGAAAGATCAGTTAGAGAAGTTGGAGGGAGACCGGGAGTGCACACAGAAGCATCCCCGGGACAAAGGCAGGGGATGGCCAGAGATACTGAACATCATCAGAGCCTGAACCATGTTACTTTTGTTTCAATGTCAAGAGTAGTTTTGGATGACGAGAAACAAATATCTTTTTGGAAATTCATTGACTTAAAACTGGGAACCCGAAGAACATTTGGGTGAGGGCGCCTTCAAACTCCAGGAAAAGTTAAGAAGATCACAGGAACAAGAAAGGCGTGAGGAGGGATTTCAACTAGCTCTGACCTAGGGCTTCCCAAGGTCAAGGAACTGTCTTACTCACCAGTCTGTCTGCAGTACCTAGCTTAGTGCCTGGCATTCATTCATTCCCCCCTCCCAAATCTTTATTGCAGTCTTAAGTGCCAGGGACATAGTAGGCATTTGGTTTATAACGTTTCATGAATTAAGCTACTTATATATACATGTCATGTTCTGAAGGGTGTGCATCTGAAAACTCCAGATTTGCCTGCCTGACAATGTTAGCTCCCAGAATACATGGGAGGAAGAGTTTATTTAGAAGTGAAAACATTTTCCACTTGCCAATGAAGAAATCCCAAGTGTGAGCAACCCTTGAGTTGTGTGGTAGTGAAAACACTGAATGAAAAACAATTCTTTGTTGGATGGATCCATACAACCAACATGTTTATCTGTGAGCAATTAAAAAAATAAAAGGCGTGTCCCTTACCCAAAATTGTAGGGATAAAGGCCACCCTGGCTTTGGGTCGAAAGTGTTCCTGAGTGAAGGTGGACGCCCTGAATCTCTCAGGGCACGCTCTGAAGTCACAGTGATCCACATGGGTTCCTCTGTCTTCCCAAGTGAGATTTAACAGAGACTCTGGATCTTTGTGGAAAATAAACTGCCTTCCTTTGTGACTCACTTTGGACAAAAGAGGAGAGGACGTAGATGACATCATGCACTCCACTGGGGATTCTGAGATCCACAGGACAGAAGTCTTGCAGGTAGCATGCTTGGGTTGGGTTGCAAACACACCGAGTGTTTCTGTGTCCACAGGAGCCCTCCAGATTGGCCGCAGTTCGGCTTTGTCAAAGCTGATTAGGATGCAGAGTGGTGATGCAGGCTTGTTCCTGGCGCTCGTCTCACCTTTGTCCCCTCAACTCTGCCTAGGCCCATTCCTAAGTGTGAAAGTTCCGATTGTTATCTTGGCGCCAGAATCCCATGCCTTGTCTGTTTTCTTTTGCCCTTATCCTCACATTTCTTTGAATGTCCTTTCATGGGACGCCTTGATCTGCTCCCAAAGAAATGCAATTATCAGAAATCAACCTCCCTCACCCATTTCTGCCCTAAGCAGCTTTTTGCCCACTGGTGAATTTCACATTGTACTGAGGAAGTCAGCAACTAATACTAATAACAATAAAATATGTTTGTATTTTTAGATGACTTTTTCCGCTGGGGACTCCCCGGTGAGAGCCAGGCGCTGAGCAGAGTGAGGGTGTATATGAGTTGGAAATAGAGAGCGAGAAAGAGACCTGGCCGGTTGAAGCCTTTTCTTGACAGCTAATTTCCATTTTTTGGTATCAAGGGGTCTGTGCTAGTAATTGGCATGCAGATTGTGTCTGATGGGCCTGTTATAGAGAATAAAGGAATCTGCTAGTTAGAATAAGCCAACCCCAGGCTGATGGATGGGGCATAAGGAGGTCATTGCAAAAGAGAAATTGTGTGTGTGTCCCTGCGTGTGTGTGTGTGTGTGTGTGTGTGTGTGTGTGTGTGTGTCACAAGAATTCATACCCCCTCCCTTCTCCCTCTTTATCCAGCAAACTCTAATCTTTCATATTGCATTGAGACAAATGTTGCTCCATTTCTCTCCCTCCTCTGTTTTTTCCTCGAAGGGATATTTGATGGAACCCACTCTAGGTTTTAATAAAGTGTGGGGGCAAAGGAGAAATTAAAGCAGTGTCATGGTTTGTTAGCAGCCCAGGATCGTCCAGGATGGGCCCAGGCGACAAATTATACTCTGGAATTAATTGGCAGAAGGTAGTCCTCCTGCCCGTCATTCTTAATCCAGCAGCTGTGGAATAGCCACAGGAAAACGGGTGCTGGTTTCCATTTCCCCTAGACTTTGTCTAAGTCATGGGTCTGAGTCGTTTGCCATTTTCTTGATCTCCTCCTCATGCGTTGATTAGGTAGAAGTTGTGCTGTTTGTTGCCGCCTCGTAAGTCAGCGGCACAATTCTTGGCATCCTCCTGATAAAAGTGCTTCCAATTCAGGTACCCGCCGTGGGTCACAGGGGGTGACAGCTAGGCTTCCCATAGCTGTGGGGAGCCGGAAAAGAATTCGGCATCTTTTTTCCAAAGCTCTATTAAAACCGCAAACCACGACAGAGTTAGCTCTTTTTTTTTTTTTTTTTTTGAGTTGGAGTCTCGCTGTCGCCCAGACTGGAGTGCAGTGGCCACTCCCGGCCACCGCAGCCTGGACCTGCTGGGCTCCGGCTATCCTTCCACCTCAGCCTTCCAAGTGGCTGGAACTACAGGCGTGCGCTACCTCACCCGGCTAATTTTTGATTTATTGTAGAGATGAGGTCTCACCAAGTTGCCCAGGAGGGTCTCGAACCCGCGGGCTCAGGCAATCCACTCACCTCAGCCTCCCAAAGGCACGGGATTACAGGCTGAGCCACCAAGCCCGGCTGAGTTAGCTCTTATTAGCCCAACATATTGATCTTAGATAGACTACTACGTTTAGGGTAAGATTTAAAGAAATGTGAAAACATAGGAAGAGCCCGCTAACTCTGCTCACTTGTCCCTGGTTCCTACTCCCAGACTGCCGTAGATATGAACTTTCTTGGCTTGTGTGGGATGTGCCAGGGTGTTGGCCTCA